>CAUYPK010109142.1:0-13805 GCA_963574355.1 Loris lydekkerianus
GTATCCCAAGAATGGAAGAAAAAGTATCCAATGTACTCACCCCTACTATGAAACTAATTTAGGGCTTTCACATGAATGCTGTAACCCATTTGCAACCTAGGAATAGGGGGAAGGGGGAAAGGGAGGGGAGGGAGGGGGAAGTGGGTGGAAGGATGGGGATTGGTGAGAATACACTTGTGGTGCACCTTACAATGTTATACGTGAAACTTAGTAAATGTGGAATGTAAATGTCTTAACACAATAACTGTGAAATTGCCAGGAAGGCTATGTTAACCAGTGTGATATAAACGTGTCAACCGGTCTGTGAAACTAGTGTATGATGTCCCATGATCATATCAATGTACACAGCTATGATTTAAAAAAAAAAAAAAAAAAAGAATTTCAATAGAGCTTATCCTCTATTGGGATTTTTACCTTCTACATTGCAATAACTTTAGAAATTTGGACTGATTACCTTAATCACTTGGAGTTCATGATAGTTCTCAAGGGAAAGAAATGACCTACTGATGACATTTGGCTCTTTGGAGTCATGACATTTTGGAGTTTGTTTCCAATCAAAGTGTGCTTAGGGTAATATGAGGTAACCTTAAAATAAAATTGGATGAGCTCAGAGATCATTAGTGGTCAACAACATAATCAAAGTAGTGCCACTTAGACAACTCAGGTTAAGAAGGTAGAAATGGAAAAAAAAAAAAAAAAAAAAAGTTACATACCTGGCCTTTAGGGACCAGTTTATCCAGCTGAGCTTCACTTGAGTCCATGAATTAAGAAGTAAAGTAAAAGTTCTAGCTCACCAATCATATAGTCTACTACCTCCTTGATGGTAGCATTGGCAGACATCAGCCATGTTCCTGTGGCAGCTTAACAGGGGCTTCCAGGAATCAGTGCAATGGGCATAATCTAAGTAGTCTTGCTAATGGGTGAAACACTCCAAGAGGAAAGGTTATTCCTACTGCTCCCTTGGCAATGGAGACAGCATTTGCCAGCTTGCCACTCTTAGAAGACAGAGGCTAGGGGAGGAAGAGAGAAGCTCGTTTATATTTTGTGTGATCTCATGCACCATACTTTAAAGATAAACAGAATGTCTGAAGGTTTACAGAAATGTCTTGCCTTTAGCCTATAGTATAATTTTCCAGATGATGCCTTGACATCCCCACATAATAAGATGTGTCTGTAAACATTTGTGCTACAAAGGCCGTACTTTCCTACACAAAGCACAATGATGTGTGGTAGGGCGAGCAAGAGGCTAGCCCTCATTAGGATAGGCTGTTCTTTGACAGCACTGATTCACGAGAACTTGGGAGTAGGCTCCTTGTTACATTTTCTTAATCAGGACTAAAAAACATAAGTCACTGTTTCTTGGATAGTGGCAGTTAGGATTAAGGAGTTCATGCAGATAAATTAGTAAAGTTTTATAGAATTCTGGGGGTTCTTGTTTTGGACCAGAAATGAAACTTACCTGCCCATGACATTTACATAGGGTCAAAATTCAGTCTCCATATGTGGCTTATAATCTTTCAGCAGGAAGGATGTAGGAAAGGCATGGCTTTCTAAAGATGAGCCCCCCTAGAAGTAGGGCACAGGCAGCAGCACTACTTCTGCTGGGTGATCACGGTGTACACAATGGCTCCAGCCTGTAATCCCAGCACTCTGGAAGTTCTGTTGCATGGATACCTTGCATAACACTTAACGTGGGGCTTTTTATTGTTTGAGCTTAGGAGTTCAAGACCAGCCTAAGCAAGAGTGAGACTCCATCTGTACAAAATAGAAAAGAATAGCTGGACATGTGGGGGGGGGGCAGCTATAGTCCCAGCTACTCTGGAGGCTGAGACAGGAGGATCTCTTGAGCCCAGGAGTTTGAGGTTGCTGTGAGATGTTATGTCACAGCACTCTAGTCTGGGGCAACAAAATGAGACTCTGTCTCAAAAATAAATAAATAAACAAACACACACACACACACACAAAATAAATACTAGGCTATCTTCAAAAGATAGACTCAGGGGTGGAAGAGTTGTAAGGGTGGGGTTAATTATCTAATTATTCTTAAATAGCTGCTGCTGGACAGCAGGGTGGTGAAGGGACTTCATTTTGGACACCTTTCACATATTCTGAAACTTCTTTTCCATCCAAATAGTAATTGCCATGTTTCTCATTTGCCCCTGGAAACTAAGATAAACTGACCTAAAGTAACAAGAGTATGTTGCCTAAGAAGGTTTGGACATCTCCATCTGATCCCTCGAATTGCATGACAAGATGGGAGGACGGTGCTGGCAGAGAATGGCCTTCCAGATTGAGAGGATCAGACTGTAAGGGACAATGGAGAGGTCAGGACACAGCTTCAGAAAGTGGAGTTTGCAGTGGAGGCATTTGAGACACTTAGTCAAGGCTCATTTGCCACCAAGTCTGTAGATAAAAGAAGTGGTGTGGTTGGCAGCTTCACCCAGCAATTGACTATAGGAGGAAAAATGAAAGAGGTCTGATCTCCCCACTTACAGGCTAATTATAGGAGATGGCCAGGGGACACTGGATGGTTAATAAGTAGTAAGGCACACGTCTATTTTCGTGCATTGAGATAGATCAATGTCTAGGCACAGGCTACTCAGCTGTTCCCTCCGTGGTCTAAAATTAACAAAATACTGATGGGAGAAGAGATCACCCTCAATCAGCGATGCCTCCTTCTGGTTCTGACCTTACTGCTCCACTAAGGGAACCTCTTGTGACAGATAAGAACATGTTCATCGACTCTATTTTGATCTGTCTCTCCAGAATCAGATATCTTGGAAAAACAGGGAGAATAGTGGGATGACATCCCCCCCCTCAAGAACTTTGGGTCTATTAACTAGGAGACTTGATTGATTCATTAAAGGACTAACACTGGGTCTTTCTTACTCTAAAAGGAGTTCATAGTCCTGGCAGAAAGGCTGGTCAAAACTATCTTTCCTGAGAACCCCAGGGTTATGAGTTGTGACTAGCTATTGCCTAATAGTTCAAGAATATTACACAAACAGGGTAGCTCATCCTACCCATTAACTCTTATAGAGAAACTTAAAGGAAGAGTTTTGTTTTTGTCCTCCTCTTCACAAACCTGTGGCTCTAGTGTTAGAATTTTATCAGTGAAAGAAAGGAGATGCTAATGGTTCATGCAGTGGAAAAAAGGAGATATTATTCAGTTGTAATAAAGTTCAGCAAAATATTTTATCCAATTAGCTATACCACGTATGCCATGATAGGAACATGGTAATATCAGAAGCCAGCTCTGCTTTGCAGCAGATAATTGCAACCAGAGTTTTAGCTTTTAAAGGAGTGGCACTCTGGTGATTTGATGCACCAATAAACAGAGTTCATTTGTACCAATAAAAATATTGACATTGCTCATTGGCCACTGTGACTAATCAGCTTTAATGTTTCTGTGAATGAATATTGTCCTCTAGTATGGGAGACATACCTCTCTCATTCCAGGATTCTGTTCCAAATTGCACAAAAGAAATACCACACCCTGGATGAACAAGTACAGACCTAATTCCACAGCACAGTGTCAGGGACAAGACATTCCTAAGTCTCCTTTCTCACTGAGGAGGACAGCACACATGATGGCAAGGTTGTTGCAGATAGCCAAGACACTGGGGGTCTTAATAGCTCACTATTTACTGGTAAGTGTCAGAAACGTAATTTTCATTCCCAAGACCAGCACTCTTCCTTTGCTCCTGCCACTTTAAGACAACTCATGCATCTCACATTCATATGCTTTCAAAAGTCTGGAACCAACTAAATGGGCACCTGTATTTCTCATAACTTCAGCATACCTTATAAACTTAAAAGGTTTGCCTCTCAGGGCAGGTGCCACAAATGGGTCTCTTGGTAAAGACTGAAAATCAGAACCTGCTCTATATGACTGACTATGCAAACCATATGCCCAAGGGGTGGAACAGTAGTCAGGAATGATCTAACAAGGAGCTTGTTAAAATCTACTTCTGGATTAAGGAAGACATTAGTAATCTAGTATTACAATTTAAATGTTGAGCAGAATCACGCACTGTGTTAGGAAAGCAAGGTCAACCACACAGGAGATGCTGGAGGGGCTCAGGAGAGTCATGTGAAGCACAGTGGCCCCAAACACAGCCTCATCTCCCTTGTTGCTGAGGGGAATAATTGGTTAGTGAGGATTAGGACTACAGTCCTAGTGCACAGGATTTAGCAAAACACATAGATACGGAAGTGTCTAAAGTTTCAGATTACTCATTAGAAATCTGTCTGTGGTTTTCCTCTACTTTGGGAACATGCTTCAATTACTAGGGGGTCCTCCTCATAAAATATTCTCCCAGGCCAATTTCTTCAAGTGTTTTCCCTGCACTCCCTCCAAGTATATTTATAATTTCTTGTCTTAATTTTTAATCTTTTATCCAGTGGGAATCAATTTTTGTTAATGGTGAAAGGTGGGGGTCTAGTTTCAATCTTCTACAAGTCGCTAGCCAATTCACCAAGCACCATCTGTTAGATAGGGAATCTTTCCCCCAATTTATGATTTTGATAGGTTTATTTAAGATCAAATGATGATAGGTGGCTGGGTTCTTTGCTTGGTTCTCTATTCTATATTCTATTCCATACATCTATATCTCTATTTTTGTGCTGGAACAACACTATTTAGATCACTATAGATTTGTAGCATAGCCTGAAGTCTGATGGCATGATTCCTCCTGATTTGTTTTTATTTCTGAGTAATGTCTTAGATATTTGAGTTTTTTTCTGATCCCATATAAAATGAAAAACTATTTTTTTTCAAATATTTAAAGTATGACAGTTGTGTTTTAATAGGGATTGCATTAAATTTGTATATTTGTTTGGGTTGTATGGACATTTTAACAATGTTCTCTTCACAGCCATGAACATGGTATGTTTTTCCATTTGTTGCCATTTTCAGCTATTTCTTTTCTCAGAGTTCCATAGTTCTCTTTATAGAGATCTTTCACTTCCCTTGTTGGATAGATTCCCAAATATTTCATCTTCTTTGGCATTACTGTAAAAGGAATAGAGTCCTTGACTGTTTTTTCAGTTTGACTATTATTGGTATATATAAAATATATAGTAAGTATTGATTTTACAACATGAGATGCTGCTGTATACCTTGATCACATCTAAGAGTTTTGTAGTTGAGTTCCTGGGGTTTTCCAGGTGTAAAATCATATCATGTGAGAAAAGTGAGAGTTTGATTGCCTTCTCTTGCCTGATTGTGTTGGCTAAGACTTCCATTACTATGTTGAATAGCAGTAGAGACAGTGGGTATCCTTGTCTAATTCCAGATCTGAGTGGAAATGTTTTCAATTTTATTCCATTCAATATGATACTGGCTGCAGACTTGCTGTAGATGGCCTCTATCAGGGAAACTTACATACTAAATGTGTGTGTGTGATGATGTGTTATTTAGAATCTTAATAGATGTTGCCAGCATTTTGGAGATAATTCTCATGTATTTCATGTAATCAAAACTTTTAGTGGTTTTGAAGGAAAAAAAAAAAAACAAAAACAAAACTCCCCTCTGCCTTAGTCAAGGAGTTATAGTGTATGTAAGCAAGTACTTTGCACAGTCTTTTGCTCCATGGAAGTGGTTATATAAGTTAATGGGCTGTGGGTTCTATAATTCAGGTAGAAATTTGATACACACACTTTAAAGTTAGTTTTGGCTGACCCTTGGTGCTTGATAGTCTAAGAGTATAATTTCTGCTAAGTTGCTAGGGAGTGAACAGTCTGTATACTTCCTACAGTGATATACTTGATACTAACAGCCTCAGAATTGTGCAGATATGATAGGCAGAAGAATAAAATGATTGTTCAGTCTTTCTACAGTAACAGTTTTTAATCTGTGTTTCTTGAAGCCCTAAGATTCTTCAGAAATGTTCTTGGAGCCCTGATCAACAGCAAGCATTCAACAGAACTCTGAGACCCATTCTTGACTGTAATACTTGGAAAAGCAGCAAATAAACACACATATTCACGCACAATTTTAAAAGCATTAACCTAACATCTCTATATGGTATCATTTTATTAAGTCAGACAATCTGACAGCTACATAACTAGATCACATTATCTTAGACTCACAGGAAAGCTTCCAGTGAATGGCATGTTGAGCACCATATTAGCTTAAATCTAGGAATAGTGTTATAAAACTCATTCTTTTTGATATGGTAAAATATACATAACCTAACATTTACCATTTAAATCCTTTTAAATCATAATTCCATGGCATTAAGTACATTTTACATTGTTATAGAGGAATCATCATTACTCATTTCCTAAACGTTTTCATCTCCCTTACGCAAAACTCTATCTCCTTTCCTCCAGCTCCTGATAACGACTATTTCCATTTTTGTCTTTACGAATTTGAATATTCTGGGTACTGCATATAACATCTGTCCTCTTTTGATTGGCTTATTCCAGTTAGACTTCTGTCTTCAATTTTTTACATATTACACCTCATGTCAGAATTATATTCCTTTTTTAAAGTTCAAAAAACATTCTGTTGTATGTATATACAAAATGGCCATTTATCTATTGACACTTTGCTTTCTTCCAACATTTGGCTATTTTGAATAATTCCCCAGAGGTATACACACACACACATACATGCACACACACACATACACATACACACACACATATACACATATGTACATACATATGTGTATATGTACATTATACATCCCTACTTTCATCTGGGGGGTATACATGCAGAAGTGGAATTTCTGGCTTACATGGTATTTTTATGTTTAACTTTTTACAGAATTGCTTTGCCATTTTCCACAGTGGCTGTACCATTTTACTACCCACTCATATTGTTTTTATGACACACATTTTTTATGAAATATATATATCTCCACATCTGCATTGAAAGGCCATGGGAGAAAATTTTGCATGATAAAAAATGATCAGAAATGGCTTTTTTTCTCTATAGCAGCCTGTTTGTTTCTTCTCCATTAGACACTGTGAGTCATGTATTTATGTTTTTCTTTGGCCTTTAATCTCTAGGAAACACAGTGCCAAGTCTTTAGCCCACGCCAAGAAAGCCCACACCTAGCACTTTGAGAAAATTTTCCCTTGGCATTAGTTGACTTTCACAGTTTTGTTTTTTCTTGGTTGAATTTGCTCACTTTCTTTTTAGTCACAAATCATGTGAATTTGTGTAAGCAGCTGGGACAAAGCAGGCTACACATTAATAAGCACAGAATATTTAAATTGCTTCACAATTAATGTCTATTTACTTGGAATAGTTTAGAGTTTGAAAAAATGTATTATCTATATCCTGCTTTGTTCCAGGTAGAGCCAAACCTGTGATGAAGAAGGAATCTGTCCAAAATAATTGTGGTTTACTCTGAAGAAGAGTACTATATAAAAAGGTCAAAATCTGGTAGAAAAATTCAGAGAGAGAGGAAAAAAAAAAGACCAATTTATTTTATTTTTTTCTGAGTTGCTAAGGAGTGTGTTTTATTTTAACTTTACATTGTGGAATAAATTATTCACATAGATTGAAAATGAATCATGTTTCATGGTCAATACATAAGTTTGATCTTTCATATTTTTGATGAACCTTATGTGAACAGGCAGGGAAAAGTTGTTTAAAAGTTTTTAAACAACTTTAAAGTGCTAAGTTCACCTTTTACACTGAATTTCTATCAGAATTTTCAGGAAGCCTTTTCTTAGTATCACCTGGGAACTATTGAATGTAATTAGGGGAGCAGAGCTTCAGCTGAGCACCATGTGTCTGCATGTGCCTGCATGCCTCTCACCCCTCCCAAATGAAAGCAACATTGTGTACTTGATTCATGCAACACTCTGGAGGAAACTACAGGATATGTACAAGGTTTTATGCGTTTGTGGATTTATGGGTTAGTAGGGCATGCGCATGGAGTTCATGGCATTGATTACTACAGAGCACACAATTTTGAATTGTCTTCCTTACACAAATTAAATTAGTATGACCTTTGCATATTGTTCTGAAAATCAGTTCATACTGCATTTATGTGCTTTCACTTCATTGATTGAGATACAATAAAAACAAGAACAAAATTTAATTTCATTCTCCATACAACAGGGGACTCTCTTGCTCTTTGTGATGTGTCTTGTCATTTTAATGCTTAAAGCAAATATTAAGGATTCTTTTCCATTTTTGGTAGCAGGCTACCTCTTATTTATATCTGTTTGCTGAGGGATGACTGTGGTGAGAAACATTCCATGATGCTTGGGTTTTTCTAATTGAATGATGTCTATATTTAAGCAAGATGACACTCAAAGGAAACCACTCAGCCCACTGGGAAACAGGTGCATTCACATGGAACTATCACATGTGTTCCTGGTCCTCAACTGGAATTCCATATCTTCTTTTACACCAAAGGTGGAGGAGGATTTATTGTCTTTTTGTCATCTGTGAATGTGTACATTTTCTTAAAATATTTCACCTGAATCTATTCTTGTCACAAAAACAGAAGTATCATTAACTATGGGAAAAAATAGATAAATAATGTGTCTAATTTCAATTAATACCTCATTTTTTTGCTGCAAATTTATTATGCATCACTTACTCTTTCAATCTCCTCCCCTTCTATTATATTCACAAAACAAGAAAATTCAACCACAGAAACAAAACATCATACCAATCACATGTGCAATCCTGAATTGTTGCATAAAAATTAACTAGCTGGAGACATTAAAAACTTTAATGACATTCACATGTTGAAGAAATTTGCCATACCTAAACCAGATCATCAGGATATTCTCAGATTTATCCTCCATAATGACCAGCACAATCCTGCATCATAAAAGTAAACTCGTTCAGAAACTTTTGATCAAATTCCAACTTACATAGTGGCAACTTGATTTCCTCCAGCTCCATAATAGTCAGAGATTTTTAACACTCCTTTGGCAGTGTTGGATAGATCCTTCAATAAGAAGCTGAACAAAGAAATTTTAGATTTAAACTTAACCATTCAACATTTGGATTTAACAGACATCTATAGAGTATTTCATCCTAACAAAACTGAATACACGTTCTTCTCATCAGCCCATGGAACATACTCCAAAATCAATCACATCTTAGGTCACAAGTACAACCTCAACAATTTTAAAAGAATAGAAATTATTCCATGCATCTTCTCAGACCATCATAAAATAAAAGTTGAACTCAGTAACAACAGGAATCTGCATACTCATACAAAAACATGGGAGCTAAATATCATTATGCTGAATGATAGCTGGGACATATACGAGTTTAAGAAGGAAATTACCAAATTTTGGGGACAAAATGATAATAAAGACAAGAACTATCTTAACCACTGCAATACCGCAAAGGCAGTCCTAAGAGGAAAATATATAGCAGTGCAAGCCTTCAAAATAGTGGAAAGAGAGGAAGCTAACAACTTAAAGGGACATCGCAAGCAACTAGAAAAGGAAGAACATTCCAACCTGAAACCCAGCAGAAGAAAAGAAATAACCAAAATCAGAGAAGAATTAAATGAAATTAAAAACAAACAGATTATACAACAGATCAATAAATCAAAAAGTTGGGTTTTTTTAAGAGATCAATAAAATAGATAAAACTTTGGCTAACCTAACCAGGAGAAAAAGAGTAAAATTTCTGATTGCATCAATCTGAAATGGTAAAGAGAAAATAACAAAATATCCAATGTACTTAGCCCTACTATGAAACTAATTTATAGCTTTTGTATGAAAGTTATAAACCAATTATAGCCCAGGAATATGAAGAAAGGGGAAAGGAAGAGCAAAGAGAGGGAAGGAGGGAGGGGAGTGGGGCTTTGGTGTGTGCCACACCTTTTGGGTGCAAGACATGACTGTAAAAGGGACTTTACCTAAAAAATGCAATCAGTGTAACCTGGTTTATTGTACCCTCAATGAATCCCCAACAATAAAAAATAAAGAAAAAAAATAATAAAAATAAAAATACAGAACTATTTAAGAATGGCAAGATTCTAGGAATTGGTTTTGAAATAGCAGGTGGGCAAATACTGAATCGGGTTATAGTTCTAGATTTATTTTTTAACTAGCTATGTGAACTCCACTTTTGAATTTGTAACATACAATGTCAAGGTGTATGGCACACCTTCTTGGGGAGGGACACAGCTACAACTTGTTCTTTACCTAACAACTAACAAAGTAAACAAGTTATCTCTATCCTGATATTAATCTGAAATTAAGATAATGAAATTTATGACATAAGAAAAGTGGATCGCAGATTGATACAGTTGTTCTCCAAGTTTATATTTTCTTTCACATTTATATGTTTGCTGTTTATTTTCTGTTTCCTTTCTAAAATGTAAGCTTCTTAACATCGGGGATGTTGTTTTATTACCCCATCCCTGCTATCTACAAAGGGTCTGAAGTCAACATCACTGAATATCATACAATATTTCACAATTTCTGATTCTGCTGAGGAGTCTAGTAAGATCGTTCCCATTGTATTTAGGGACAAGAGGGGTTTGGAGGGCCTTGAAAAATGCTTTCTGGTGGTGTCTTGGAATTGCGAAGATAGAAGCATATGGGGTGAGAAGTGAACGGGGCAGAGGAAGTGCAGAAACTGAGCTTATACATTTATTTCAGGATGGTTGACTATAACATGGGGAAAGAATCCTGGAGAGTGATGTGAGAACAAAGGGAAGCTCAGCATAATTAAATGTTTGTGTGAAAAATGCGGTTGGAAGAAAAATTAGGGATTAGGAAAGGGACACAGCAGCGGAAATTTCCTGAGAAGTTGGACATAGAGTGTAATATAAAATGGGACAGTGTCTTTACCCTCCAGTAAATCTGGGTGAGGGAGCAGATGTGGGTAGGCAGAACTCTAAAAATGGTAAATTCTATCCCATCAGATGGTGCTGCTAAGTCCAGGGTTGTGTGAGCCTGGAATCAAGTCAGCATTCGCACTGAGCTTTCTATGAATGTGGGACTTTGCCAACCCACTTTCTAAGAACCAACCTCCCTTCACCCCAGAAACTTTGTACTTACAGGATTCCTAAATTATGAACGTGAAAGGAGATGCTGTGGGAATAGGGGCAGGAGAGAAAGATATGTCCTGTCACCAAAATAGAAGTGAAGAAAATTAGATGGCAATTTCCCCATGATCAAGGGCAGAGAGTAAGATATGTGACCTACGCAGTCAGGACTAATGGGAGAGTCACTGGTGATGGTGGTTAGGGGTCGACAGTCACATGAGTGATGCCAGTGACCATATTGTGACCTCGGGAGGCTTTACAACGAGACTTCAGATCACTGTGAACTGCCTATGCCTGTGTTTTTTTTTTTTAATTTTCCTGCCATATTATTACTTGATTCAGAACATCAGAAAATAAAGCAAACTGTTTCCACTACTGTTTGTAGTTTTGTTCACAAAACTACAGACAATGTTGGCAAATATAAAAAATATTGAACAGAAATACATTACTATACACCTGCTTTCTATGCCTTTCATTTTGCATTAATTTGACCCAAGTCCTTGCTAATATTTTGTGTATTTTTCTAATTCAAACAAAAGAATTTCCCTTGACGGATCGTGTGAAATGTTCTCTTTCATATGCTAAAGAATGTCGGATGCAGAAAAAACAGATTAATCATTAAATAAGAAAAAAAATATGCATTATCCAAGTCTTATTTAACTTGATGCAGGTTATCATTGGAAACACTAATAATAAAATAAAATATTCAACATCGTATGGTAAAAAGTTTCATCTAGTTACAACAAATGTGTTATACATAAATTATCATGGAAAGAAAATACGTATATATAAAAAGACTCTGTGTGCATATATTAAGCAACATTCTCACATTTGAGCAAATTTTAAAAAATAAACTACTGCAATACATTATCAGCAAATGAGCCTCACATGAGAATCACATTATTTACGGGTATTGATTTATCTGAGTATATAATTTCAGATATATGAGTTGCTTCACTGGTTTCCACATTAGGACCAGCATACAAATAAAATTTGATTTATTCGTATTCTTTTTATTTTTTTTTCCTCATTAATAAATGCTTCTATCACTATTGATTGCCTTTTCTTTCCTAAAGAACTAAATCCTGACATTGTTTAGAAGAAAAACTCAACTCTATACCTGATGCTAGCTAATAAAATAGCAGCCAGAGAGCAAGCAGTATCTAAATGCTCCCATTATAAGAAATTATTTGTGTGTGTGTATACATGTTTATATAATATATGTAGTGTGTATATATATATTCATCTAATCTCCTTTTCCTTAAATAAGGTTAATATTTTCATTTTTTTTAAATTTGTGTATGTTAATGGGACACAAGTACAATTTTGCTACATTCATATATTGGGTCGTGTTGAAATTATAGCCTTAAATGCTTACCTCCCTGAAACAATGCGCATTGTACCCAGCAAGCAACCTGCCATCAACTACCCCTACCCCCAGCCCTGCCCCCAGAAGTCTCCACATCCATCACTCCCCTCTGCTTCCATGAGTATGCATCACTAGGCACCCACTTATAACTGAGGACATGTGATGTTTATCTTCCTATGTCTGAGTTAAACAAGGTTATATTTTAAAGTAGAAAAAACAAACAAACAAAAAAAAAAAACATGTATTGGAATATTGCACCCTATTTTCAGTGATGGAAAAAATAGATTTTTCATGACAACGATGTAAATCATCATCTTGTTTTCTGGCAGAGGGAATTAACAAACAATGAATAGGAGCAGTAATTTGGGCATAGTTACAGGAAAATAACTGGAAACTTGAACCAGGGCCCCCCAGTTATGAATTTAGTGCCCCCATGGTTCTTAAAAGGTGGACCACTCTGAAAGTGCTGTTTAATTTTCCAGGCACTATATTTACTATTGCCTTTCACAAATATGAATCAGAATCACAATAGCTTGATCTTTTCACATCTTGGATATAGCCCCTCTGGTCAGCCATGCTTAGCTATACCCAGGTGATGAGTCCTTAGTTCCGTCAGTACCAGCCTCGGTGATGAAGAAGAGCCCCCCACCCACATTATGGGCTGGCATCAGTAGACCAAGTGTCCTGAGCTGAATCCACTAAGAGTAGGTCCTATATTTTCCTTAAATGAACACTATTTATAACTATGTTTCTTTCCATTCTTTATTATTTTCTGAATTTTTTACAGAGCACTATGAACTCAAGGAGACTAGATAGATATAGGTCATTTCAAAAGTTTTGTCCGTTTTTATGAGTCTACTTTAAACTGTAATATCTCAGTGAATATTTATTCAATTTAATCGAAATAAGTGCCATTTGAATTAATGCACTTTTGCCAACGTAACACAAGTTGATTAATTCCGTCGGCATAAAAATTGGGTGCTCCGGATTCGATGAAGTCAACGAAGGCCGTTTTTGCTAGGTCCTGATTGGCAAAGGTTCTACCGGTGAGAAAGTTATCAAAGTGCTTGAAAAGATGGTAGTCAGTTGGCGAGAGGTCTGGGCAGTATGGTGGGTGGGGCAGAACTTCGACACTCAATTCCTTTAATTTTCAGACGGTGATTTGTGAGACTTGCAGCCGGGCGTTGTCTATTGACCAGTGCTGGCTGCTGCTGATGCAATTTTTGGTACATTTCATCGATTTCCTCACAATGGGACTCTGCTGTGATGGTTTGGCCTGGTTGCAGTAAGTTATAGTGAATCACACCAGCCGCTGACCACCATACAGTAACCATGATCTTTTTTTGGTGGGGTTTCGCCTTTGGGAAGTGCCTGGGTGGCTCATCAGTGTCCAACCACTGTCCTGAATGTTTCCTATTGTCATAGAGAATCCACTTTTCATCACA
>CAUYPK010109143.1:0-12696 GCA_963574355.1 Loris lydekkerianus
TACATTGGGTACTTTTTCTTCCATTCTTGGGATACTTTACTAAGAAGGATATGTTCCAACTCCATCCATGTAAAGATGAAAGAGGAAAAGTCTCCATCTTTCTTTAAGGCTGCATAATATTCCATGGTGTACATATACCACCTAGTCTAACCTTAAGGTGTGTGAGTTCAGTCATGGGGAAAGGAACATTATCAGAGACTATGCCATCGACTCCAGCTACCTCATGGAGCAGGGCCAGGAAATGAGAGGGAGCTGAAGGTCCCTCTAATTCTGGAGACTGGTGGGAGTGGGAGTGGGTGAGGGGACTGAAGGGAAGTGAAGGGTGAGTACTGGACATAGTAGAATTAGTTTGCAATTTCTCTATGTTGTTACACCGTGGCAGTGTAGAACCATCAAATGGAGGAGCTGGAGGAAGAACGGGGTAAAAACGTCCAGAAGAGTTTCTTGGAGCAGCTGGCAGTGGACTGAGAGACAAGACGGAAGAACTCTGAGGGCTAATTGGAGGGGAGGAGTTACAAGACGAGCTCAGACAGGGTGGCGGGGAAGTAGGAGGGATAGAGGGTGTAGACAACTGTGTGGTTGAGGGAGGAGCCGAATGTGGCAGAGCTGGAACAGAAATTAATTACTCCAGTTTCAGAACCAGTGTCCGCTTGCCTGCAGCGGAGGTTCATCTGCCAGGTCAAATACGTTTGGTTCAAGGAGATAGAGAGTATAAGAGCCCTTTGCTACAAGAATTTTGGAATCACCCGAATATAAATTAGGTTTAGTTCTAAGATGTAAGAACCCCTGAACATAGGGGACCTCACTCCATTTGCCAAGGTGCTCACAGTTGTTATTTAAGTCTCAAATTAAAGAAAAATCAAATGAACCATAGCTTGGCCGGATACTTTGGTTGTCTAGCTTGTAAAGTGGCCAAACCTGGGTAGAGAGTTTCTTTAATTTTTTTAGCTTTAAGTCTAATCCTAATTCTACCTGGTGTTGTAATAAGCACCCCAAGGGGGAGTTAGGTGCGATAGAATAGCTTGCACCTATGGTGATTTGTCGCAGGAATAAAGTGTGAACAGAATCACGCGAGGACCAGGACAATGGGCGGACCTCTCTGCTGCTTTGTTGCTGTCCATGAGGACAGGAACACAGTCTAGGACAGTCGTTACTGTACCCAAGATTAGTCTCAGACCCTTGGGGCCAAAGGGAGCTTCAGACCTGGTGCCAGGAATTTTTGCGTGAGGCGTGGAAGCCCTGGGCTAAGCCACGTAAGGTCAATGGGAATAGGGAACTCAAGCAAGGAAAGCCCACCCCACTGGCTACCATCTTAAAGAACTGTAAGAAATGATTCATAGGTGACTATGGGGTTACTGCGGCTCTGGGAAAACTAAAAAGTCTTTGTGAGTGGCAGTGGCCCTCTTTAGGGATAGGATGGCCATACAAAGGAAGTCTAGAGAGGTCCTTACTGTCTAAGATATGGCACAGAGTCATAGGAGAGGTGGTCACCCTGACCAGTTTCCCTATATTGATATCTGGTTACAGCTAGTAGTGAACCCACCACCTTGGTTGAGAGGGCAAGTTGGGACAGTACTAGTAGCACAGGGACAGGAAGGGGAAGTGCTTCCCACCCAACCTAGAATAGTGATGTCAAAGGTATTGTCAAACCCCATGCAGGAGGAACCCATAGAGGAAGTTCCACTGCCCCAATACAGAGAGATTGCAGGCACTACAGCACCTGAAGATCTGATTCTCCAAGGCAGACTGAGCCACACCCAGACTAGCCAAGTGCCCCTCGTGCAAAGAAAGGAAAGGTCCCAGGAGGTCTGTCCCCCCTTAGCAGCTTGACTAAGGCCTAAACCAGGAGTCCAGATGCCCCTCAGAGAGAATAGGCACACCAGAGTGGATGAGGATGGGCATATGATCAAACAGAGAACAATGATATATCAGCCATTCATGACCACAGACTTACTGAATTGGAGACATCATACTCCTTCTTAAACAGAGAAACCCCAGGCTTTGGTCAATTTGATGCAGACTATTTTTCAGACTCATAGCCCAACATGGGCAGATTGCCACTATCTGGTCATGACCTTCTTTAACACGGACAAGAGATGCTGTGTGATTCAGGTTGCCTCTAAGTGGTTAGAAGAGAATGCCCCAGACAGGCTCCAAAACCCTCAGGAGTATGCTCAGTTCCAGCTTCTTGTAGAGGACTCCCAGTGGGATCAAAATGTGCCAGAGGACATGATAAACCTAACCCAATACCGGGAGGCATTGTTGCAGAGGCTGAGGAAAGGAGCAGAGAAAACTACTAGCCTAAGTGAATGAGGTCCTCAAAGAAAGGACTGAGAGCCCAGGCCAATTATATGAGAGGCTACGTGAAACATTTAGAATGTATACCCCTTTAGACCCTGAGAGCCCTGAGAATGAGAAGATGGTTTATGTGGCCCTAGTTAGTCAAAGCACTGAGGATATATGGCAAAAACTGCAGAAGCAGGAGGAGATTTTAGGTATGAACACCTCACACCTTCTTGAAATAGCCCAGAAGGTCTTTGTAAACCAGGGAGCAGTGAGCCATAGAGAGGAAGATAGGTGCATGAAATGGATGGCCAATTTCCTAGCCACAGCTGTGAAAGGCACATATGGGGGACCCCCCTCCCTTTGGAAGAGGACAGGGTCAAGGAGTGCAAAAAAGAAGAGGACCTTTGGGTAAAAGTGTCCCCTTTGAAGAGGGATCAGTGTATAATTTTCTGAAAAATAGGGCAAGGAAATGTTGAAAATCCTGGGAGAGGCCACAGGCCCAGAAAGGCAGGAAGCCCTCTACAACCTAGTGGGAGACACCCTGCTAGCCTGAAGGGGACTGGAGTCAGTTTCCCCCAGAGAGTCCACACTTCAAGTAAGGATTGGGGACAAGGACACTGACTTTCTGATTGATACAGGGGCCGAACACTCGGAGATCACCCAGCCAGTAGCCCCTCTTTCAGATTACAGAATTGATATCATAGGAGCAACTGGGGTCACTACTGCACAAGCTCTTTACCTCTCTCAGAAGTGCTCCATAGGAGGCCACAAGGTGACTGTTTCTCTACATGCCTAATTGTCCTTTGCCTCTTCTGGATAGAGACCTCCCAGGAAAGCTAAGAGCCACAATCCCTTTTTCTGATCAAAGAATTATGTAGCTAAAACTGCCCAAATCAGGTCTGGTGCTAGCACTAACAATGCCTTGAGAAGAGAGGTGGAGGCTATTTGTAACTGAGCTGGGGGTGGGGACTCAAGCCCAAACTGGACCAACAGAAGTCTGGGGGGAATATAACCCCCTGGAGCTTGCAGTGAACCAGCCACCGGTAACAGTAGAAGTAAAGTCAGGGGCTAGGCCAGTGAGGCAAAAACATACCGAGAGCCCAGGGAGGCCCTGGAAGGGATCCAGGTACACCTTCAGAGACTTGAGCAGTTTGCCATAGTCATATGTTTCCAGTCTCCCTTGACACTTCCTTGCTCCCTGTGCAGAAGCCTGGTAGAAAGGACTATAGATCAGTGCAGGATTTGAGACTTGTTAATCAGGCAATTGTAACACTGCATCCTACTGTGCCTAATCAATCTACTCTGCTGAGTCTGCTGCCAACAGAAGTAGAGTGGTCCACTGGTCTGGACTTTAAAGAAGCCTTTTTCAGCCTGAGGCTGGTTCCAGAAAGCCAGAGGCTGTTTGCCTTCCAGTGGGAGAGAACAGACATGGGAACTGTGATCCTATACTCATGGACCAGGTTACCACAGGGGTACAAAAACTCACCCACAACTTTTAGAGAAGCACTGGCTCATGATATCCAGAAATTTCCAGCTGAGGAATTAGTGTGTGTGCTGCTCTAGTATGTTGATGACCTTCTTTTAGGGAACTCTACCCTAGAGGGCTGCATCCAAAGCACGGACTGTCTTTTGCATCTAGAGGTATGGGGCTAAAAAGTGTCAAAGTGGAAGTCCCAAATTTGCCAGCGGCAAGTATGTTATTTAGGATTTACTATCCAGCAGGGGGAGAGGAACCTAGGCATGGATCGGAGGCAAGTCATTAATCACCTCCCCACCCCCACAAGCTGAAAGCAAGTTCTGGAATTCTTAGGCACAGTAGGGTTCTGTAGCCTTTGGATTAGCAACTGTGCCATCTTGGCCAAACTCTTGTATAAAGCAACTAAAGAAAAGAAGGGAGAGACCTTAGAATGGGAAAGAGAATAAGAATGTGCCTTCTCCAAGCTAAAGATGAGGCTGATGACTACACCTGCATTGGGGCTACCAGACTTGGCCAAGCTTTTCACTATATATGTCTCAGATTGAGGAAAGATGGCTTTGGGTGTGTTAACCCTGTTGATTGGGTCCTGGCCAAGACCTGTCCCTTACCACTCTAAGCAGTTGGATGGAGTGGCAAAAATATGACCACCATACTTACAGGCTGTAGCTGGTACTGCTCTCCTTGTGCAAGAAGCTGATAAGCTGACTCCAGGACAGAATCTCAGAATGAAAGTACCCCACTCTGTGGTCACTTTAATGAACACAAAAGGACATTTTTGGCTCACTAATGCAAGATTAACTAAGTACCAAAACTTAATGTGTGGCAACCCACACATAACAATGGAAGTATGTAACACCCTGAACCCAGCCACACACCTTCCAGTCAGTGGAAGAGAGACTGAGCATGACTGTACAGAAGTTATAGATAATGTGTATTCTACCAGACATGACTTATGTGACAGGTACTTGTTAAGCAGTTACGTGATGGCACAAGGTGAGCAGCAGGCTGGGTATGCAGTGGTCACTTTAACAGGGATTGTAGAGGCTAAGCCCCTACCCCCAAGGATCATCGGCTCAGAAGGCTGAGTTAATTGCCTTGACTCCAGCCTTAGAACTAAGTCAAGGGAAAAGTATGAATGTCTACACAGACTCCACGTATGCTTTTCTGACTCTCCAAGTGTACGGGGCATTGTACATGGAGAAGGGACTATTAAATTCGGGGGGAAGAACATTAAGTATCAGCAGGAGATACTTCAATTACTACAGGCAGTATGGAAACACCAGAAGTTGGCAGTGATGCACTGTCATGGACATCAATAAAATGCTTCCACCATCACTGAAAGGAATGCTAGGGCCGATACTGAGGCAAAAGAGAACGTATCCAAACCATACTGAGTGGCTCCCCTCATCCCGGAGGTTCTGGCGCTCACACCCACCTACTCCTGGGAGGAGACGGATTGGTTGGCAGCAGAGGGGAGCCAGGAAATAAAGGGAAGATGGATAAAGATGCCAGATAAATGAGTAGCAGTCCCCCAGCTTTTAGGAGCCACTGTGGTGACAGCCATGCATGAGAGCACTCATCTGGGACAGGAGTTATTGGTGAAATTACTGGACTGGTACTTCTACATCTCCCAGCAGGCAGCCCTGGCCAAAACTGTCAGTCAACAGTGTGTCGTCAGTTCAATGCATGCCAAGGACCAATGGTACCCCTAGGAATCCAGTTGTATGGAGCAACGCCCTTTGAGCACTTTCTGGTAGACTTTACTAAAATTCCCAAGTGTAAAGGCAACAATGGTCTGCTGATGATGGTCTGCACCTATTCTGGATGGGTAGAAGCATATCCTATCTGTACGGAGAAGGTGCAAGAAGTCACTTGGGCACTCCTGAGAGACATCATACCACATTTTGGGCTCCTGCTATGGATTGAGACAGACAGTGGACCAGCATTCATCTCTTGAATTAGTGAAAAAGACAGATAAGGTCCTTGGCATGACCTGGAAACTCCATGCAGCCTACTACCCATGAAGCTCAGGAAAGGTGGAACGCATGAATAGGACTATCAAAACAAGTTTAGGGAATGTGTGCTAGGAGACAAACTCACAGTGGGTAAGCACCCTGCCCTTGGTGTTATTCAAAATTAGGTGTACCCCCACCAAGAGGACAGGATTCTCACCTTATGAGGTCTTTATATCATAGGCCATCTCCCTTCCTATGAAGCTTGCCAGGACCCTCCCTCCCACCCCCGGGATTTGGGAGAGGTATAGTTAAGGAAGAAATTGCAAGCCCTGGGAAAAGTGGAAGAAGCAGCAGTGTTGGGATGGGTGAATGAGAGATGTCTGGTTAGTTTGTTCTTCCATGTTCACCCTTTTCCCCCAGAATCTACAGTATAGGTCAGAGATTGGAACATGTCTCCCCTGCGAGTAAGATGAAAATACCCTTACAATGTTATCCTGATTACTCCTACTGCTGAAAGAGTAGCAGAAATTCCTGCCTGGATGCATTACAGCAGAGTGAAACCTGTTGCTGAGCCAGAGAAGGGGCCACCCCCAACTAAGAGGAGCCATACCAAGCAGGACGTGACAGTGGCAGCCGACCCTGCATTCCCAGGGCTTGGACTCATCACCTCAACTCCCAGACCTTGGAAGGCCACCCCGGATGCTTACAACCCTCTTACACTGGTGTTCTGGAAAGCGGCAAGCCCTGCTCCAGTCACACCCTGGGAGCTGACTGGTCCACCACAGCTGAAGCATGAGGATCTACATCATTGTGGGACTGTTCTTTATTGAACTCATGAAAGGTAAGTGAACTTTAATTTGTGCTAATATTCAGGATGCTAATATAGAAAATTGTAATCAATGTATACATAAGGTGACCAAAGGCCAGAAGGTGACAATCATTCTGTTATTTTATAGTTACTGTGAATGTGAAGGGACTCAGCAGGGAACTTGCTTATATAATAGTACTCAATTAGGGTATGTGACCCTGGGAATTGGCAGCCTTATGTTTGTTACAATCCCTCAGAGCCACCCAATTACCATGAGTTTACTATCAGAACAGAGTCAATGGGTTGGAGAGCTGAGAGAGGACTTCTAGTAGCTAGAACTCAAGGCTATGGAAATCCAGCACAGGTGTCCCTAAAGATTAACGCATGTCAAGCTGTAAAACTTGCACATAGCAAACATGGAATGTTGTGTGGGTCTCTTGCCTGGGAAAGGTCTTATAGAAGGAACCAGAAGCATCTGTGTTCTATAGACTACCCATGTATTGAATGCATGTGCATACGGGTCATGTGTAATAGAAGGCACCTGGGGTATGGAAAATAATAGCCAAAAAGAGTTCATACTAGAAAAGGGGGGAGTACCCACTGATTGCACTACTGAAGCTTGCAACCCCCTGATTCTAACTATAAGAAATCTCTCCAATTCTAAGTGGGCAAAAGGACAAGTCATGTCTTTGGGAATAGATGGCACTGGCTTGGACCCAATATGTTAGTTAAGGGTCAGCAGACAGGTTGCCACCTATCAGGTCAATCAGGTGGCTGTTTACCATACCTTCTATGATTAATTGGAGCAGCCTGTGCCACCAGTCCCAAAGACAACAAAGAATTCATTCTTTTAGTTGGCTGAAAATGTGGCATAGTCCTTAAATGTAACTTCTTGCTTTATATGTGGAGGAACTATGACAGGTGATTGGTGTCCATGGGAAGCTAAAGAACTTACTTCCACTGAGCCTAACCCAGACATTGCTTCATATCAGAGAAACCTAAAGGACAATGTGTGGATCTTGAAGGCCCTAATTATTGAACAATATTTCCTAGCAAGAACTGAAGGAAAAAATCTCACCTTGGCAGTAGGGCATCTACATTGCCTAGGTAAGAGGCTGTACAATGCTACTACTGAAATAACTACCTGGTAGGGATTGAATAGGACAGAACTAAATCCCCTAGACTGGTTCCCCAGACTCAGAGATGCCTGGTGGCATTCAGGATTCTAATGAGACTGGAGTGCTATTGGGTTTGTGGGGATAAGGCCTATGCTCAATTACTTGATCAATGGACTGGCATTTGTATCATAGACTTTATAAAACCTTCTATCTTTCTACTGCCCATCAAGGCAGAAGGATTATTCAGACTTCCAGTAGCCACTCCTAAGGAAAAGGTACAGTGTTGTTGTCATTGAGACTTACAAATAGGGGAGTGGAAAGATGATGAGTGGCCCCCCAGAGAGAATAATACAATATTATGGGCCAGCTACATGGACAGAAGATGGGTCATGGGGTTACCGAACCCCTATCTATATGTTACAAGCGGTCTTAAAATAATCAGCAATGAAACTAGCAAAGCTTTGACCCTCCTTGCCCACCAGCAAATCCAAATAAAAAATGCTGTGTACCAGAACAAATTGGCTTTAGATTATTTACTTGCTGCAGAAGGAGGAGTATGTGGAAAGTTCAATCTAACCAACAGTAGTCTGAAAATAGATATTCAAGGTCAAGTAGAAAATATAGAAATTTCCAAATTGGCTCATGTGCCGGTACAGGTGTGGCATGGATTTGACCTGAAATCCATCTTTGGAGGATGATTCTCTGCTTTCAGAGATTTTAAGACCCTTGTAATAGGCGTCTTACTGTTACTGGATACTTGCCTTTTCCTCCCATGCTTACTGCCGATATTACTCCAGATGATGAGAAACCTAATAGATTTGGTTGTGTCTTGAAAAGCCCCAAGTGGAGTCTATTACATGAATCACCAACGAACTGTGACACAGGTTGGTGAAGATGGTGATGAGACCTCATAACAAGCTGTTTTGAGTCTCAAAGTAGGAAATGAAGCAAGGGAGTAAAGCAGAGCTAGATTCTCTCCTAATAACTCTGTACAGGCATTAGCCAGGCAGTCTGTGACACATGAAAGCTATTAATTGCTACCTCTACTGCAGCAAATGTCTCTGCTATCTATATGTTCTTCACAGGGTATGTGCTGGACCTATGTAGTAACCTTGTAACTTCCCTAACTTTCTGTAGCCTCTGAGGACAGGTGGCCCTGTACCAAGGGCATGGGCCAACCTGACCTTTCCCTGAATCACAAGACTTTTGCATGCACCCAACCTCTAAAATGTATAAAAGAAATGCCAGAGATTGAGTCAGTGGGCTGGGTTTTGGGGACACTAGTCCACCGAGCCTCCCACCCATGTCTGCCTCGGCTCTTGCTACACTATTATTGTGTTTTATATCTATGAAATAGATGTTAAATAGAAATAATTATTGTGATTTATTGTATCTGTTTAGGAATTGAATTTATCTGAATAAGAAATAGGTATAAAGTTATACTGGTAATAACATGTGGCATAGTTAATAAAAGACAATAAGGACATATTAAATACAATAATGAATAAAAATATCTCAAAATTATACATATATACATGAAAATTATACACACACACACACACACACACACACACACACACATATATATATATATATATGAGATAGAGTCTCACTTTGTCACCCTTGATAGAGTGCTATGGCGTCACAGCTCACAGCAACCTCCAGCTCTTGGGCTTAGGTGATTCCCTTGCCTCAGGCTCCAGAGTAGCTGAAACTACAGGCGCCCGCCTCAATGCCCAGCTATTTTTTTGTTGCAGTTTGGCTGGAGGCAGGTTCGAACCCGCCACCAGGGCTGGCGCTCTACTCATTGAGCCACAGTGCCACCCACTTTTGTACAGTTTTGTAGTTCACTGGTCCAGCTTGAGTTTGCTTTTATTCCCCCCCCCTTGGGGGGTAAGGCTAAATGTGGGAATGATGTAATTTAGACAATTTGACTGCTGTAGGGGTAGTGAGCAGGACGTTCCAGAGGCCAGTTTATTTTCCTTCTTTGAATTGGTCATTGTTTTTTTTTTGTTTGTTTGTTTTTTTAGTCTAGAAGATAACTTGGTTATCAGTTGGAATGTGGTGTAGTTTAGAGAGTGGCTGGGCATAAGTTTTTCAGTCTGGGTGTGTTTGTCATTGAAATTTAGGACCTGGAAGATATTTCAAAAACTCTTTTAGGGTAAAGAAGTAAACAGAGGTCTAATCTGTTCTTGTTTTTTTTTTTTAAGTCAATACTGATTAAGCTGAGGTTATGAAGTCACTTAGTAGACACCTGTGTTAGTGGGTTGAGTGAATTTTTTTCTGAGTCTTAAGTTTTTTTTTTTGTTTGAGTCTTAAGGCTTTTATGTTTTTTTTTTTTTCCTGTCATTCCTAAAGTCAGAGATAATTTTTTTTTTTTTTGTAGAGACAGAGACTTTATTGTCCTCAGTAGAGTGCTGTGGCATCACACAGCTCACAGTAACCTCCAACTCCTAGGCTTAGGTAATTCTCTTGCCTCAACCTCCCAAATAGCTGAGACTACAAGCACCCGCCACAACACCCGGCTATTATTTTGTTGCAGTTTGGTCGGGGCTAGGTTTGAACCCACCACCTTTGATATACAGGGCTGGCACCCTACCCACTGAGCCACAGGCAACCCCAAGAGATGAGTTTGGATAAATATTTGTGTGTTATTTTATGGGTTGGCATCACAGATAAAGTTGGCATTTAATATAGGTGAGCTACAGGTTTTTTTTATTTTTGAATTGTATATTTTTAAATTTCTCATTAAATAAACTATATTTTTAGTATATTGGGTCTGATTATTTGTATAAAGTGTAGTAAGAATAATTATTAGTCAAATAGTTTTTTAATTCACTTTATTGGAATGTTTATAAAGTATCTCAGGTTAGACTTGAAAGTTCTTTGTAAGTTTAAGTTTTGTTTGTGTCATTAGATATTTGTATGTATTTGGTAATTGTTTCTTTTGAGTTTTCAAGATAATTTGGAGTTTTGGGACTTGTCAGAAAGTGAAATTTTTTATTTATTGGAGATTAAGAAATGTTATTGATGAGAAAAAATTGGGAGAGAAATAAAGATGGCCACCCAGAAGCAGCTGTCACCAGAGGCTCCTGTCCAGAGGAAGAGATATTGGACTGAAGTGGCCTCAGAGAAGCCAAAAGTGGGGAGTTGAGCACAGAGAGAAGAAATTGAAGTGCACATTACCCAGGCTGAGCCAAATGGCGGGAACAAGAAAGAGAAAGAAATGCTACAGAAGAGCAGCAGCCATAGCTCAGTCGGCAGGGCACTGGCCACATACACCTAGGGTTGTGGGTTTGAACCTGGTCCAGGCCTGCTAAGCACCGATGACAACCGCAACCAAAAAATAGCCAGACATGGTGGCAGGCACCTGTAGTCCCAGCTCCTTGGGAGGCTGAGGCAAGATAATCACTTGCACCCAAAACTTTGAGCTTGATGTGAGCTATGACACTATGGCACTGTACTGAAAATGATGAAGTGACATTTTCTCTCTCTCAAAAAATAATAATAACAAAATTATTAAGAATAGAGCTTAAATGTCTTACCACAACAAATAAGTAAATGAGGTGATGGTTATGTTAGTCAGTTTAATGTAAGCATTCTACACAGTATATCAAACCAGCACATTGTACCCCATAAATACATTAATGTACACAGCTATTATTTAATAAAGAAAAAAAAAAAAGAAATACAAAAGAGCCCAGTGCCAAGAGGATGGGAAACTCCTCCCCCAAATAGCAGCTCTACAGCAGGATTTCACACAAGTAGCACACAGAGCAAGCAGGGGACAAAATTCTTCTCACTTTACGGCATGGGAAAGTGCCACTAAGTCCCTGTCCTTCTTCACCAGTGAAGTTCTACCATGGAGCCTATGTCCCATCCTGCCTGGGGCAAAAGTGAACAAACATTTTCCTGAAGTCCCCAGCATACACCTCACCCTCCTCCTTCCTAGTTGCCTAGGATCTGCCCTGTCCATAGGCTGGAGTGTTTGGGGGAGTTCACACAGAAGCCTGGGTATTCTGTGGAGTGCTGATAAGTAGTGGAAAACAATGCTGCAGTCCTAACTTCTGCGTGCTACCCTTCTCCAGCTCCTTGGGAATTTAGCCATTCACATTAATTGAGAGTAATGATAAACCTGACAATGTTTTGGGTATCAAGTTTTTCAAAAGTCCAAAGGACATTTTTGATTCTTTTGCCACTATGGAATTTGGAATTTGATCAAAAGTTTCTGAGTGATTTTACTTTAGTTGTAGAGGATTGCATTGTTCTTTATGGAGGATAGGTCTGAGAATTTCCTGAAGAGCTAGTTTAGTTATGGCAAATTTCTTCAACATGTGAATGTCATTAAAGTATTTAATTTCTCCATCATAGATTAAATTCAGTTTAGCTGGACACAGGATCCTAGGTTGAAAGTTATTTTGTTTATGGAAATTAAAGGTTGATGACCACCCTCTTCTAGCTTGAAAGGTTTCAGTGGAGAGATCTGCAGTCATTTTAATGTTCTTCCCCTTGTAAGTAATGGTTTTCTTATGTCTTACAGCTTTCAGAATTTTCTCCTTCATATTAACTTTAGTGAAATTAATTATAATGTGTCTATGAGAATTTTTATTTGGGTTGAGTGGTGCCAGTGTTCTAACGCTGTCTGCTATCTGAATTTCAGAATCTCTGGGTATGTCTGGAAAATTCTCTTTAATTATTTTATGAAGAAAAGCATCTGTATCTTTTACAGCAAGCTCATCACTTTCAGGTATTCCTATAAGGTGAAGATTAGACTTCTTTGAATTATCCCAGAGCTCTCTGAGAGAATGATCCATTTTTGTTCTCCACTGTTTTTCCTCTGTGAGTGTTTGGGCGTGTTCCAAAGCTTGTTTTTTTTTTAATTAAATTATAGCTGTGTTCATTAATGTGGGGATGGGGTACCATACACTAGTTTCATAGACCATTTGACACATTTTCATCACACTGGTTAGCATAGCCTTCCTGGCATTTTCTTAGTTATTGTGCTAAGACATTTACATTCCACATTTACTAAGTTTCGCATATGCCCTTGTA
>CAUYPK010109144.1:0-26685 GCA_963574355.1 Loris lydekkerianus
TACCACAAGACTATGAGGAAAGGACCAAGGAAGGGGAAGGGAGGGGGGAGGTTTGGGTGGAGGGAGGGTGATGGGTTGGGCCACATCTATGGTGCATATTTTTAACTATAATAAAAAATAAATAAATAAATAAATAAATAATAAAGCAAAGAAACATGTAAAGACTTGACATTTCTTCAACATATAGAGGTCATCCACAGCACACCTACTGCCAATATCATATAGAATGGAGTTAATTTGAAATCATTTACACTCAGATCAGGAGCAAGTCAAAGTTGCCAATTTTTTCAACTGGTTTTTCACATTGTAAAGGATGTATTAGCCATGACATTCAAGCAAGAGAAAGCAATCAAATGTGTACACATAGGGAGAAAGGAGATCAAACCTGCACTTTTTGCAGAAGATATGTTTGTATATCTGGAACAACCCAGGGAGTAACTACAAAACTCTTAAAAGTGATCAAGGAATACAGCAGCTTCTCACATTACAAAATCAATACTCACTAATCTGTAGTCTTTATATACACCAACAATAATCAAGCTGTAATTAAAGTAAATAACTCTATTACTTTCACAGTAGTGCCAAAAAAGGTAAAACGTTTCCAAGTATACATAAGAGAAACATAAAAGTTCTCTATAAAGAGAACTATAAAACTCTATGGAAAAAAAAAAAATAGCTGAAGATGTTAAGAAATGGAAAAACATAACATGGTCATGGCTGGGAAGAATCATCATTCTTAAAAATGTCCATACTACCCAATGCAATATACAATTGTAATGCAATCTCTGTTATAGCATCACTGTCATACTTAAAAGACATGAAAACAACTTTTTGTTTTATATGAAATAAAAAAAAAACAACTTAAATAGCCAAGAAACTACTCTAAAATAAAAAAAGGAGGAATCATTCTACTAGACATCAGAGTATAGTATAAATTAATAGAGATAAAAATATCATATTACTGGCACAAAAACAGAGAGGTAGATGTATGGAACAGAATAAAGAACTAGGAGATGAACCCAGCTACTTACCATTATTTGAAATTTGATAAGCCAATTAGAAATATTCAGTGGGAAAAAGATTCTTATTTAACAAATGGTGCAGTTAAGCTGTCTTGTGAACTGTAAAAGCCTGAAACTGGACCCATACTTTCACACTATTAACTAAAAAAGACTGTCCCTTGATTAAAAATTTAAACTTAAGATGTGAAACTATAAAAATACTAGAATAAATTGCAGGGAATATACTTGAGAAAATTGGTCTTGGTGAATACTTTATGAGAAGGACCCTCTGGGCAATTGCAGCAACACTAAAAATACATTGCTGGAATCTGATTAAACTAAAAAGCTCAGAATATAGTAAAAGCAAGCAGCAGCACTCAGAAGGGGAGAAGATATTTTCAGGTTATTTCGCCAACAAAGGTTTAATAACCAGAATCACAGAAAACTAAATTCTATTAGCAAGAAAAGAACAAGTGATACCATCTCAGTGTGAGCAAGAGCCTTGAAGAGGAACTTCTCTGAAGAAGACAGGTACACAGCCTACAGACACATGAAAAAATGCTGTTCATCCTTAACCATCAGAGAAAGTGGCATATAAAAACCACTTTGAAATATCATCTAACTCCAGTAAGATGACTCCACATCACATATCCCTACACCATAGATGATGAAATGGATATAAAAAGGAAAAAAGGAACACATCTGCCCTGTGCATGGGACTGCAAACTAATGCATTCCTTTTCCAAAGATGTTTGGAGATAACTCTGAGATCTAAAAATAACCTGTCATTCAACCGTTTAATTGTTCTATTATTTATATATTCAGAGGAACAAAAATCATGATATAGCATAAAGATGTTTGCAACATACTGTTTATTGTAGCCCAATTTATACTTGGTACATCATGGAAGATGCCCAAGGGCATATGGACACATGAGTGGATTAATAAATTGTAAATGCAGCCTTAAAAAAAATGAATACTTAAAAAAAAAAAAAAGATGAAAACTTTTTCACTTTCATGATTATATGAATGAAGCTGGGACATATTCTCTGGAGTAGTTGGAACTAAAGGCAAGGTCTACAACAATTTACTATCTTTTCTATTTCAGTAGAAACTGGGTGGGAGATCCAGGCTGAAGGTGTCTTGCTGTTGCTCAGCTTTGTCTTCAACATGTGAGTTCAGGGGAGCAGGTTACCTTGGCCTCCCAGTGTATGCAAATGATGTAGTCAGGCATGGTAAAAGTAATCAAACTTTAATTAGGAAAGGACCTATTAGGTGGCATGAGGAGTGTCCAATCATCAGGTCTTGGTACACATATGTATTATTTCAGAAATGTTTTGCATATGTGCTGTGGCCAATGTCACCACAATCATGAATAGATCTTTTTTTGGTTATCAGGTTTAATTAATGATTGTGTATTTAACATGTGGCCCAACATAATTCCACTTCATATATGGTCAAGAAGCCAAACATTTGAACACATCTTGCCAGAGGTAAGAAATATTGGAACTTTCCAGATAGGCAGCTATTTCTCATGAACATCATAAATAACTTCAGATATTCTTTACAGTACTGGACACACTGCCTAACAAGATTGAAAAGAGTACCTTCACTGAGACACCTATAATCAAAAATAAGCATATTCTATAGAAAAATAAAATATAAAAATTAGAATTGAGAATTGTGTGGTTTCAGATCTGTAAAATCACTGTCTTATCTTTGTGCTTGGATTCTTGTTCTGTAACTTCGCAGGGAAGCATTAAATATAAACCATATTCTTCCACTTACAAATCTATGACATAAAAAGACAAGGAAGGAATGTTCAATCCCTTCACTGGGTACACAAATGCTTGGAAGCACCAATTGAGTGTGGAGAACACAACTCCACACTTTTGTAGCAGTTTTAACCAAATGAAAAACCCAAATATTCATTACACATGCTTAACAGAAATAAGGTAAGCTTAAATATTGTAACCCATTATCATATCATCTATGGTGATTATGTAGTGACCTCAATTTGTAAATTTCTGGAATCAAGGTTTCTAGTCAAAAATACTAAGTGGCCTTTTCTTGTCACTACAGCTGTTGTCCCTCAAATATTTGAAACAGGACCCTACTTAGCACTCCATGCACAGATAAGTAAGTGATCTCTCATGTGTGCATTATCGATTCTATTGACAGTTGAGATTCTTGCCACTAGGCTTACACAACTGTTGAGAATTTATACAGCAGTGTGAGTCAAGGTGCATCACAGGTGACAAAAATGCATGAAATCTTTTAAAAGGAATGTTTTTTTTTCCCCCCCATGAGACTGAGTTTCACTTTGTTACCCTCAGTAGAGTGTTGTCTCACCACCGTGAACAGTAAGCTCTTACTCTGGGTTTTGGCAATTCTTAGTAGCTTTGACAAGTGTCCTCCTCAACTCCCAGAGATTTATTTTTGCTGATTGGCCAGGGCTGCGTTTGAACTCACACTCATTGTAATATGGAGCCGATGACCTACCCACTGACCCACAGGAAACATCTGTAGGATGCTGTTTCAAGGACCAGTTTGACACCTACCCCCAAAACATCCATTATACCTGGATACAACCACCATTTGGTCATAGCTTCACAGGTCTTAAGCACTTCTACTTTGCTTGAACCATCTAGGTAATTCTGGTCTTTTTGGATGATGAAAATGTTCATTGGTTAGCTTGTTGGTTTGTCTGTGCATGGGTGTGTGTATGGGTATTTTTGAGGTACTGTTTCCAAATGTAGTCAGGATTGTCTTTCTTGGCCTCAACCTAGATTATAGCAACATAAAACTCCAGGATTTAGGCAGTCCTCCTGCCTGCAATTTCAATGTGGCTAGGAGTACAGATACATGTTGTAATGCCTAAATAATTTTTATCTTTTTAGTAGAGACAGGGTATGAGTCTTGCTATATTTGTTCTGAGCAACCACTCATTCAAGAACTCCACTCATCTCAGTCCTTCAGAAAGATAGTATTATAGGTGTGAGCCACAAAGTTTAGTCATTTTAAATGTCTTTGTTTATATCTCTACCTCCCTTTGGACCTCCATCTCTTTATCTTTCCTTCCTCCAATTCTGTCTCATTGGCTTGTCCCTCCATTCTTTTTATTCCTTCATTCTATTTTTTCTTCTGTCACTCTCCTCTACACCTCAAGGGAAATTTGTCTACTAACAAACAAACAAACTGTACAAGTGATTTCTGAATGTATAGTATTAAACTCTATACTTGAAATAATGGGTGAATTGTGGAGTGTGTGAATTATATGTGAATAAACTTACTTTATTCCATGGGTTAATACTATTAGGAAAATTGAAAAAATACTTCACCTAAACATAATCATTGATTTTGAGCAATATTGTAAGACTCTCTTAGTCCATGAAAGAACTGCAATATTATACCACCAGTCATGGTATGGGACTGTACTCTCAGCTGCTGAGAAGCATAAATTCAACAAGATCAGTTGAGGTTAGCAGATTGCATTACTTTCAGCTATGTTAGTACCAATGTATTTTTTTAGAGCAAAGGTGGAAATTCAGTATTTAGTCGACAAGATTATACACTGTATAGGTGCAGGAAATGCCTAAGTGCATATTATCTTCTTTTATATAAAAATATTTTATATTTATATGTAATAAAGTTATATATATGAAAACAAATTATAATTATTAAATCATAGCTGTGTACATAAATGTGATCATGTAGCACTATACACTGGTTTTATATATCATTTGACACATTTTCATCACACTGGTTAACATAGTCTTCCTGGATTTTTCTTAGTTATTATGTTAAGACATTTATATTCTACAATTATTAATTACTAATATATATATATATATATATATATATATATATATATATAAATACCAGGATTGCCAGTATTCTTATATGTGTGATAATCAACTAATAGAACACAGTAAATAATTAGAAAATTTAAGAAAATCCACATGGCAGCCTCCAGAAAAATAGAAAAGGCTTTTGACAGAGGCCATATATTTTCTTCATAAACTCTTTTAAAAATGTTAGATAGAAAAGAAACATCTTCAGAACTGCTAATGGTATTTACAGATTATTTGATACATATAATGTACTATATTCACATGATAGAATATTTCTCAACAATGAAAAGGAAATGAGTGCACATTTATTTTATAATCGGAATACACTTTAAAATAATTATATAAAGGAACAAGTCCATTTTCGAAAGACCACTCAAGGCATGACTGAACTCAGAATAAAACATCAAGGGAAGTACAATTGTCTGCTATGAGTAGGAGGCAGGTGAAATAGGATAGTGGATAAGATGAAAGTGACTAATAGTAGATATGTACCTTTTTGTGTGAGGAGAACACAAAATCTAAAATTAGATTGTGATGATAGCTGTACAATTGTGTAACTATACAAGAAAAACAGAATTGTACACTTTCAAAGGGTGAACTTCTTATTTCAATGAAGCTACTTGACCATCTTTTCCAAAACTTGAGGAGCTCACAAGGCTCACAGCATAATAAGTACACAAAACTAAGAGGATTTGAGAGACAGTCAACCCTATCTCCTTTTTCACACACAGGTTACCGTGAATTTACATAGAAGGCAATTTGTTAAATCCTACCAAAGTTGTAATTTTTTTTTTTTTTTTTCTGTAAGAGAGAGTCTGGAACCTTTGACCTTGGTAGAGTGCCTTGATGTTATCCTAGGTAACTAGAATTTGAAACTAATGGACTCAACAGTTCATATTGCCTTTGCCTACTGATCATCTGGAAGTCCAGTTGTTCACCAACAATGCCAAGCTATTTGGACAACCTGCTTCTGCCTCCTAGAGTGTTATATTTATGAATGTGAGCCAACAGTCCTAACTTTGAATTTGGAATATTTTTCAAACTATGTTTGGTGGTCAGCATTTGTGCTTTATGCCTGTCATCTTGGCATGTTGTCAGGGCCTGTTCCTTGAATTGTCTGAGTTTCTGAATTGGAGACCATCCTGAGTGCTAGAGAGATCCCCATCTCTGAAGAGTAAATAACGACCAGGTATTATGCAGACACATAACAGAATTCCAGCTGATGCAATAGGTTTACTTGATGACTATACTTGAAGTTTGCTGTATTTATGACAGGGCACTCAACTGAGGGCAACAACGTGAGATTTTTTTCTCAATACATAAATGGAGAATACCATTGCTAGTGAACTTACCCCTAATTTCCTATTTTGAACACAATTCTAGTGTTGAAATTTTTCCTCTATATTAGACGTCAAATAGAGAAATGATTCTCACAGTGGGAAACCAACCTCTATTAATTAAAATTTTGAATTTCATGTAACACTGCACCTTTGATATTCTAGATTCTTGTAGACACTGGAAACTTCTCATGCAATGATTTTTTTTTTTTTTTTAAATATATAGAGTCTCAATTTATTGCCCTAAGTTGAGCGTCCTGAAAACACACAGATTACAGAAACCTCCAACTCCTGGGCTTAGGTGATTATCTTCCCTCAGCTTCCTGAGTAGCTGGGAATACAGGCACCAGCCATGTTGTCCAGCTATTCTTTTGTTGTGGATTGGCCTTGGCTGTGTTAAAACCCGCAACCGTCAGTGTACAGAGCCAGTGCCCTTCCCACTGAGCCACAGGTGCTACCACATTGCACAATGAATTCTTGACTCACATAAGGCTTTTCTCCTTCCATCTGGGCCAGTATTCCCTTCCCCCCGATCAGTCCAAGTGCAGGCACCAGACATTGCTGGGGAACACCTACCTATCAGATCCACTGGCAATATGCTAAATAATTGATTTCAAACCCACTTGTTATGAAACATTTCTCAACCCACGGAAACCACAATAAATATAAATCTCCTCCTTTATGTAGTCCCATATTTTATCTGCCTACTGATCTCACCTTCTACTTTGTATTTTGAAGACTGTACCAAACAAATTTTCTATTTCTTTCTTTCTAAAATTTTCTTTTTCTTTGTGTGTGTGTGTCTCTCTCTCTCTTTCTCTCTCTTTCTCTTCTCCTTCCTTCTTCCTTCCTTCCTTCATTCTTTTTTTCTTCTTCTTTCTTTTTCTCTCTCTCTTTCTCTCTGTCTCTTTCTCTCTCTCACTCCCTCTCTGGCTTTCTTTCTTTTTCTTTCTTTCTTTCTTTTTTTCTTTTTTTCAATTATTTTTCATGAGACAGAATCTCACTATTAATTGCAGTAGGAATGTCATGGCATCAGTGTAGTGCATAGTGACATCCAAACCTTGGGTTAAAGGAATCTTCTTGGCTCAGCCTCTGGAGAGATTGGAACTAAAGTCTATGGCCAGAAAGCTTGACAGCCTTTTCTTATTATTATTTTAGTACAAACCAGGTGTGTGATTAGGGCTGAAGGTATCTTGCTGTTACTCAGCCTTGTGTCCAAAACCAGAGCATAGAGGATAAACCCACCTTGGCCTCCCAGAGAAACCAAATAGTGGAGTCATGCATGGCAAAAGGCATCCAGTTGTGCTTAAAATATGACCTTATCAGGGAATTTGAGGAGTGTGAAATCTTCAGACCCCAGTGACATGTGTTGATTATATAAAAACTGTCTTTTGTATCCCTAGTGGCAGATATCACACAATTATGCACACATCTCTTTTTTGCTTATCAGGTTTTATTAGTGATTGTGTATTGATAACTCTTCTTGTTCCTAGGTAGCCAAGTAGCCAACAGCTTGGACACACCTGGCACTGAGGTCAGGATTGTTGGAAATTTCAAAATCGGCTGACATTTCACATAATATTCATAAATAAATACAGCTATGGAATACACGAGTGGATACATTGCCTAACTGGATTTTGATAGAGGACTTTGACTGAGACACCTACCATATGAAAGAAGCCTGTTCTAAAGAAAGAAATATAATCTCAGAAAAAGTAGAACTGATAATTGTATGACATATCTCTCAGGTCTATGAAATCACTGTCTGATCTTTGGGCTCTGTTCTTGGTCTGTAACATCCCACAGAAGCACTAGGTATAAACCATACTCTTCTATATACTAAAAAATCCATGATGTGAAATGGAAAAAAAGGGTTGTTGAATCTCTTGGCTGGATATACAAACAAACTTTGGAAGCAGGAATTGAATGTGGAGAACAGAACCACACTCTTTTGTAGCAGTTTTAATCTGATTATAAACCCAGGTAACCACTAACCATGCTTAGCATGGTATGGTGAAACATAAACATGGTAACTCATGGAAACATAAATTTTGATGTCATCCAAGGTGACCATGTAGTCACTTCATCTTGTATGTCCTGGAATCCAGTCTTCTGGTCAACGATACTAAGTGACCATTTCAGCTCACTTCAGCTGGTATCCCTCAAAGGTTTGAACTAGGACACTTCTTATCCCTCCATCCACAGACAGAGAAGTGATCTTTAATTTGTGCCTTATTATTGATGGTTGAGATTCACCGCACTAGGCTGATACAAAAATTGAGATTTTCTACAACAGGTTGCTCAAGCTGCATCAAACCTGAACAAACTGAATGGAGTACTTAAGTAGAATGCTCTTTATTATTATTTTTTTTTCCTTGAGACAGAATTTTGCTTTGTCATCCTTCATAGAGGGCAATAGTATCAGAGTTGACATAAATTCCAACTCCTGGAGTAACTTGGAACTTCAGGTGAACACCACAACACTAAGCTATTTCTTTGTGTGCAGTTTGGCTATGGCCCTTTTTGAAATCAAAAACCTCACTATTTCGGACCTCCATCTTATGACTGAGATACAGGGACAGCTCTTGGTACCCTATTTCAAGGTCCTGGTGACATCTAACCCAAAACTTTTATTTGAGAAAAACTTACAAATTTAATATGCCTGAATAGCATCTCAATTAGGTCATAGCTTCACATATCTTTAGCATGTGTACTTTGCTTGAACCATCAAGGTCACTCTGCTCTTTATACATGATGAAAATCATTCTTGGTTGCTTTTTAAATTTGACATTGCTAGGCTGTGTATATGGGTATTTTTGAGATATCATTTCTATAGGTGACCCAGAGTAGTCTTTCATAACCTCAGCCTAGAAAGAGCAACCTCAAACTCCAGGATTCTTGCAATCCACTTGCCTGAGATTCTCATGTGGATAGGACTACAAGTGCCTATCACAATGCCTAGATAATTTTTTACTTTTTAGTAGAGACATGGTCTGACAGTTGCGATGTCCATTCTTAGCTCACACTCTTTCAAGAACTGCCCTCATCCCAGCATGGGGAAGGGCTAGGATTATAGCTGTGAGCTTCCAATTTTGATCATTTTCTCTTTCTCTGATTTCCACTTTCTCTCCTTTTGCTGCTACATAACTTTATCTTTCCTTCCTCCAATTCTATATGTCATTGGCATGCTTCTCTATTCTGTTATTTTATTAATTCCTTCCTTTCCTCTATCAATATCCTCTACACCTTAAAAGAAACTTCTCTAGAACAAACTAACTATACAAGTTATCCCTGAATGTGTTGTCTAGCATTCTATACTTAAAATGGGTGAATTATGGATTGTGTAAATTATATCTGAATAGAGTTGTAATTTATTAAATCTACCGGCTTTTATCTATGATCAAATAGAGAAAAACTTCACCAAAACATTAGCATGTATGAGAACCATAGCTGAAACCTATGACTTCAGCAAATTCAGATGCCAAGGCAAAAAAGTCACTGGAAAATAAGGTGTTTCAGACCAGACTCTTGGGCTGAAATAGCAAGACCCCACTTGACCAAGAAATAAGTGCAAGAGTATTCCAGCAATGGTGACATTGACCTTTACTCTCATCTTCTGAAAGTATATACTTAGGAAGATCTTTTGAGGTTAGCAGCTAGCATTTCCTTGAGATTTTATTCTACCAATGTATTTTTTTCTGGGGAAAATGGGGAAACACAGTAGCCAATCTAAAAGAAGTATGCTATATAGATGCAAGAAAAGTCTGGTAGCTTACAAAGTATTTTATACATGTATGTCAATAGTTGTCAGTATTGTCAGTGTAGCTCAATCTGGCAAAATCAACTAATGGAACACACTACATTAATAGAAACAATAAAAACCACATGGATGCCTTAAGAGATATAAAAAAGGCTTATTACAGAGTCCACATATCTTCCTGATAAAATTAAAAAAAAAATCTTGGTTGAAAAGGCAACACCTTCATGACAAATAATGGGATTTACAGATGATTATATACATATAATGTGCTATATTCACATGAGGGAATGTTTTTAATTAATCAAAATGAATGAAGTGCTCATTCTATGTTAAAATATAATTAAACCTTAAAAATATAACTTGGCGCCTGTGGCTCCAGCTGCTACCCACACACACACCTGAAATGGTGCGTTTGAATCCAGGCCAGGTACACCAAAGAACAATTATGACTGCCACCAAAAAATAGCCCGGCATTATGGCCGACACCTATAGTCCCAGCTACTTGGGAGGAAAACATACAAAAATGGCTTCAGCCTAGGATTTGGAGGTTGCAGTTAACTGAAATACCATGTTACTTTACCCAGAGCTACAGCTTGAGGCTGTTCCTCAAAAAAATGAAATAAAAAAACAAAACAAAACAAAAAAACCTATCATAAAGGAACAAGCTCACTTACAAAGGACCACACAGAGCATGACTGCACTCAGAAGAAAACATTAAGACAAGGCCAATTGTTTGCTAGGAGTAGGGGGTAGGTGAAGGAGGACAAAGTGATGGGGAAGATAAAAATGACTATTTTCTATTGATGTTTTTTGTGGGGTGGGAGAAAACAAAGTTCTAAAATTAGATTGTGATGATAGCTGACCAATTATGTGACTATACTAAGAAACAGACTTGTACAATTTCAAAGTGTGAACTACCTATTTCAATGAAACTACTTGACTATATCTTCCAGAACTTGAGGTACTCAAAAGTCTCATAGCATAGGAAGTACCCAGGAAGTGAGAGTACTTCAGAGACAGTCAACCCTATCCCCTTGCTCACACACCGGTTTTCATGAATTGTCATGGAAAGAACATTGTTCTGTCCTACCAAAGTTGTTATTTTCTTTTTCCTTGACACAGAGCTTTTTTCTCCTCAGTAGAGTGCCTTGATGTCATTTAACCTGACCATAATCTCAAACTCCTATGATAAACAGATCCTATTGCCTCATCGCTCTCAGAATCTTGGAGTCCCCAAGTCCCCCTATAGTGCCCAGTTCCTTTGGACCACCTGCTTCTACTTCCCAGAGTCTTACCTTTACTGCACTCCATACCTTGAATTTGGGATATTTTTCAATCTATGGGTGGTGTCCAGCAATAGTGTTTCATGACAGTTATCTCGGCACTTTGGAAGGCCCAGTCAATTGGATTGTCTGAGTTTCTGAATTGGAGTCCAACTTGAGCACTAGTGAGATTCTTATCTCCAAAGAATAAAAAAAGGCAAAATATTTTGTAGTTTCTAGGAGTCCCAGGTGAGGGAATAGATTCACTTGATGACAACACTTTAAGTTTGCTGTGAACTATAATACACAGTCCCCTACAAAGGCAACAATATGATACTCAGTCTAAATATGCCAATGGAGAAAACTTCTTATAGGAAAATTGTTTTTACAAAACCTCTATTAATCAAACCTTTAAATTTTATGTAACTCTGACCCTTTGAAAAATATTTTTCTAGTCACTGGAAACTGCACATACCATGAATTCTTGAGTAAAATTATTTTTTTCATGTGTAAACTAAAAAACAGAAAGTATGCTCTCCAGCTCTTCTATTAGGCTCCTTCAATGAAAGCCAATGTTACCTTACCATAATAATACTGAGCCAAGGATCAAATATCTCTGCCCAACCCCAACCATCAGATCAATTGGCAATATGCTAAGGAACCAATCACAAAGCTGCTTATACAAAAACATTGATCCCACTACCCCCCCCGGCCACAATAAATCTCCCTAATAGAGTCCCACATTTTATCTGTCTATCTCCCCTTGTACTTTGGCTCTTGAAAACTGTCCCTAGCAAATTATCTTTCTTTCTTTTATTATTTTATTATTTTTCATAAAAAAGACTCTCACTCTGTTACTCAAACTAGAATTTCACAGAATTAGCCTAGTACACAGCCAAATCCAACTCTTGGATTTCAGAGATCCTCCAGTCTCAGCCTCTGGAGTAGCTGAAACTACAGGCAAGGTACAGAACCCTTGACAAATTATTCTATTTTAGTATAAACCAGTGTGTTTGAAGTTGAGAGTATCTTGCAGTTTCTCAGCCATTTCTCCAAACACTGAGCTCAGGGTATCATCCCAACTTGGCCTCCAAGAGCACCCAAATATTTTAGTCATGCATGGAAAAATTCATTGTGCTTTATTTAGAAATGACCTTGACTGATGCTTTGAGGACTCTTCAATGCTCCAGCTCATGTGACACATAGTGATTATATCAGAACTTCTTTGTAAATCCGTGGTGGCAGATATTTCCACAATTTTTCACATATCTCTTTTTTGCTCATCAAGTTTCATTAGTCATTGTTTATTGAATGTGTGGTCAAAAATAACTCTTCTACTTCTTATATGGTCAAGAAATCAAGAGTATGAACACACCTGACACAAAAGTTAGGAATGTTGGAAATTTCCAGACTATTTTCTATTTCTCATGATCATCATAAATAATGGCAGGTATAGAATACACTGCTGGAAATTCTGCCTATCCAGATTTTGAGAGAAGACCTTTAGTGAGACCTCTACTGTTCCAAACAAGCGTATTCTAGAGAAAGAATTAATACATCAAGAAATGTAGAACTGAGAATTGTGTGACATACCTGTCCCATTTGTGAAATCACTATGAGATATTTGGGTTTGAGTACTTGTTCTACAACATCCCAGGGCAGCACTACGTATAAACCACATTCTTCTATTTGCTTACAAAGGAAAGAAAGGGTTGTTGAATCCCTTGAGCAGAGATACGGAAAAAAAAAAAAAAAAAATTAGAAAGCAGAAATTGAGTTGGGAGAAAAGAACAGCACTTTTTGTAGCTGTTTTAACTCAACAAAAAAACCAGAAAGCCTCTTAACAAGATTTTCAGAAATAAAGTTAAGTTCCAAGATCGTAACCCAGGGCAATACCCATTCTGATGTCATCTATGATGAACATGTAGTGATTTCATCTCATAAGCTCCTGGAATCCAGGTTTCTGGTCTAATATACTAATTGGCTTTTTCACTTCACTTCAGCTGTTGTCTCTTAAGATTTTGTTACCAGAATAATTTTTAGCTTTTCATCCAAAGACAGAGATGTGATCTTCCATTTGTACCTTATGAATTCTACTGGTGGTTGAGATTCCTGGCAGAACACTAACAAGACAATAAGATTCTGTACAGTATCTTGACTCAAGGTTCATCACAGCTGACAAAACTTTCTTGAGTAACTTAAGTAGGATGTTATTTGTGTTTTTTTTTTTGTTTGTTTATTTGTTTTTCCCTCCTGAAACAGTTTCACTTTTTCACCCTTGATATAGTACCTTAGAATACCAGCTCACAGAAACCTCCAACTCCTGAGGTGAGGCGATTCTTTTCCCTCAGGCTCCTAAGTAGCAAGAGTTTATAGGCACCTGCCACAAGACCCAGCTCTTTTTTTTCTCCACTTTGGCTGGGACCTAAATTAAAATCACCACCCTCCTTATATGGGACATTTGAAAGAAGCTTACAAATTTAGTATGCCTCTATGCAGCTTCAATTTTGTCATAGTTTAATGGACCTTAAGCATGATTGCTTTGCTTGAACAATCAAGGTATTTCTGGTCTTTTTAAATAATAAAAATCTTTATCGGTTGGTTGGTTTTTCTGTGCAAGGGTGTTTGTATGGTTACTTTTGAGATACTGTTTCTATTTGTGGCCCAGGTTAGTCTTTTGTGGCCTCATCCTAGACCTTAGCAACCTCAAACTCCAGGATTCAGGCACTTGTCCTGCCTAAGACTCGCATGTGTCTAGGATTACATGTGTCTGTCAGAATGCCTAGATAATTTTTCACTTTTTATTACAGACAGGGTCTGAGTCTTCCTCTGTTTGTTCTTAGCACACCCTCCTTCAAGAACACCACTCACCTCAGCCATCCAGAGTCCTAGGATTATAGTTATGAACCACCAAGTTTGCTCATATTCTCTTTCTTTGTTTGTCTCCATCCTTCCATCCTTTGCACCTCCCTCACTTCATTCGTTCTTCCTCCAATTCTCTCGCTCATTTGCATGTTCTCTCCATTCCTTTTATATTTTTTTTGTCTGATTTTATTGTTAAGTCATATATACATAGATTGTGAATATCTTTATGTCTTTATGAGATTTATTGTGATAATTATTAGTAAAAATTAAAGTGATTAGATCCACTTAATATAGCTTGCACCTAATTTACTTAATCACCATGTTAAAATATTTGTGTTAATTACTTGACAAATTTGACTTGTACCCTTGCAATATGCTTCAAAGGTGAGGTCCAATCATTAAGCTTTTATCTCTCAAGCAGGCCTCTCACTTCCCATAATTCTTCCCTTCCCTCCTTCTTCATGGGTTACAGCTAGGCTTTTCCTCTCATGTGAAAGTGGGAGTGGTGATAAATTGATGTTATAGTACTAGTGAGTACATTGGTTATTCTTGAGATAATTTACCCAGAATATTTTCCCATTTTTATGCCTGTCAACATATAAGAGGTAAAGTCCGCATCTTTTGTAATGCAGCATAGTATTCTGTGGCATACATATACCTCAATTTAACTATGGGTCAATGAACAGTTGGGCTTCTTCCACGACTAGGCAATTATAATTAAGGTACAATGAACAATCTGGTGCACATATCTTTGTTGTGAATTGATTTTTGGGCTTCTGGATATACACCTAGTAGAGACATTGCAGGATCAAATGCTAGGTCTACAATTATTTATTTTGTTTACTAAGTCAAATACACAAAGATCATGAATACATTTATGGATACATGGGGTACTATGTGTTCCTTTTTTTTTTTTTTTTGTACAATCTGACATCCTGAGATCAAACCAATTAACATAGCTTTCCCATCATTTACTTGATTATTGTGTTCAGATGTTTATGTTCTACACTTTACACATTTGACTTGTACCCTTGTCATATGCTCCACATGTGTGATTTCACCTATTACCTTCCTTCTATCAAACCTCTGTACTCCCCTCTTTTCACTACATTTCTCTTTCATCCTGAGCCATAATTGTGTTCAATATTTCATAACAAACTGTGAGTAAATAAATTAGGTTTCATAGAAGTACTGAATACATTGTGTAATTTTTAATCCATTTTTGAAATAATTTACTCACGAAAGTATGTTTCAGTTCTCTCCATGTAAACATAAAAGAGGTAATGTCTCCATGTTTTATAAGGCTGCATAGTATTCCATGGTATGCACATCCCACAATTACTAAATCCACTCCTGGGTTAATGGACATGTGGGCTTATTCCTTGAGTTGGTCATTATGAATTGAGCTGCAATGAATAAAGTGGTGCAAATATCTTTTTTGCAAAATGATTTTTGGTCTTCAGATGCAACGTATTATTTTGCATTTCCACCAGCAGTGCAGAAGTGCTCCCTTTTCTCCACATCCATTACATCTGTAGTTTGAGATTTTCTGATTTTGGCTACTCTTACTGAAATTAGATCATATCTCAAAGTGGTTTTGGTTTGAATTTCTCTGAAGATTAAAAATTATAAGTATTTTTTCATGTGTCTGTAGATCATATGCCTGTTTTCGTAAGAGAAGCCTCTGTTCATGTCTCTTGTCCATGAGAAAATAGGATCACTTGTATTTTTCTTATAAGTTTGAGTTCTCTGTGGATTCTGCTTGTTGGACCTTTGTCAGATATATAACTTGCAAAAATTGTCTTCTATTCTGAGTGGTGTCTACTTTCTTAATTACTGTGTTCTTTACAGTGCAGAAGCTTTTTAGTTTGATCAGATTCCAATAATGTATTTTTGTTGTTGCTTTAATTTCTGGGAATGTCCTCCTCATAAATTATTCTCCTAGGGGAATGAGATTTCAATTATCAACATTTATATACTCAACCAAAATGCACCATAATTTATAAGAGAAAATCTAACTGACATAAGCAACTTGATTTGCCCAAGCACCACAATTTTGGGAGACATTAACACTCCTCTGGCAGTGTTGAATATAACCTCCAAAAAGAAGCTAAGTAAAGAAATTTTAGAATTAAACATAAACTTTCAACATTTGCATCTAATAGACATCTATAGAACATTTCATTCTAACAAAATCAAATACACATTATTCTCATCACCCCATGGATCATCCTTCAAAATTGATCACATCTTAAGTCATGAGTCTAACCTCAACAATTTAAAAGAATAAAAATCATTACTGGTATTTTCTTGGACCACCACAGACTAAAATTTGAACTCAGTAACAACAGGAATCTCCACATGCCTAAAAGAACATGGAAACTAAATAACCCATGCTGAAAGATAGGTGGGTCATAGATGAGATTAAGAAGAAAAGTACCAAATATTTGGAACAAAACAATAATGAAGAAATGAACTATCAGTACCTCTGGCATACAGCAAAGGCTGTCCTAAGAGAAAAATTCATAGCATTGCAGCCTTCCTCATGAAAATGAAAAGAGAGGAAGTACATAACATAATGGGACATCTCAAGCAACTGGAAAAATGAGAATTTTTCAACCCTAAATGCAGTAGAAGATAAGAAATAATTAAAATAAGAGCAAAATTAATGAAATTCAAAACAAAAGAATGATACAACAGATCAAACAATCAAAGAGTTGTTTTTTTAAAAGGTCAATAAGATAGGTAAACCATTTGATAACCTAAACAGATGTTGAAGAGTAACATCCCTAATTTATCAATCAGAAATGATGAGGACTAAATAACAAAAAACTCCTCAGAAATTACACAAATCTTAATGAATACTTCATAAAACTCTACTCTCAGAAGTCTGAAAACTGAAGAAAATAGATCAATACTTGGAAACATTATCCTAGACTTAGCCAGAAGTGGAAATGTTGAACAAGCCTATAACAAGCTCCAAAATAGCATCAACTATAAAAAAAATCTAAAAAAAAAAAAAAAAAAAAAAAAAGCCCTGGACCAGATGATTTTACATCATAATTCTACGATAACTCTAAAGAGGAACTAGTACCTATATTACTTAATCTTTTCCAAAACATAGAAAAAGAAAGAATACTTTCCAACTTATTCTATGAAGCAAATATCACCCTGATACCCAAACCAGGGAAAGACCCAACATGAAAAGAAAATTATAGACCAATATCTCTAATGAATATTGATGCAAAAATATTCAATAAGCTCATAGTAGACAGAATCCAACAACAAATCAAAGAAATTATAACTACAACCAGGTGTGTTTCATCAGCTCATAGTAGACAGAATCCAACAACAAATCAAAGAAACTACAACCAGGTGTGTTTCATCAGCTCATAGTAGACAGAATCCAACAACAAATCAAAGAAATTATAACTACAACCAGGTGTGTTTCATCCCAGGGTCCCAAGGATGTTTCAATATACATAAATTTATAAATATAATACATCACATAAACAAACAGCAAAGACCATATGATTCTCTCAATTGATGCAGAAAAAGCTTTTGACAATATACACCACTCTTTCTAGATTAAAACACTTAAGAAAATAGGTATAGATAGAACATTACTCAAACTGATAGAGGATATCTACAGCAATGCCACAGCTAATATCACAGGAAATGGAGTAAATTGAAATCATTTCTGCTCAGATAATGAACAGGCAAGGATGCCCACTGTCTCCACTGTTTTTTAACATTGTAATAGAAGTCTTAGCCACCACAATCAGGTAGAGAAGACAATCAAGGGGATCCAAATAAGACCAGAGGAGAACAAATGGTCCCTCTTTGAAGATGATATGATTATATATCTGAAAAACTCCAGGAAATCAACTCCAAGGAAATAAAACTCCAAGAAGTGATCAAGGAATACAGAAACATCTCAGAATACAAAATTAAGACACATAAATCTGTACCCTTCATATATATCAACAATAGTGAAGGAGAAAAAAAAAATCAAGGATTCAATACTGCCAAAGAAGATGAAATATCTGGAAGTGTATCTAACAAAGAATGTGAAAGATCTCTATAAAGACAACTATGAAACTATGAGAAAAGAAATAGCTTAAAATGTTAACAAATGGAAAAATATACCATGCTCATGGCTGGGAAGAATCAACATTGTTAAAATGTCTATACTACCTAAAGCAATTTACAGATTTAACATGATCCCTATTAAGGCACCTCTCTCATATTTTAACAACCTGGAAAAATTAGTACTTCGTTTTATATGGAAATAGAAAAAAACCTTGAATAGTCAAGACATTACATAGAAATAAAAACAAATTGGGAGGAATCACGCTACCAAACTTCAGACTATTCTATAAATTTATATTGACCAAAAGAGCATGGTATTGACACAAAAATAGCGAGGTAGATGTATGGAAAAGAATTGAAAACAAAGAGATGAATAAAGGAACTTATAATTTGATTTTTAATAAGCCTATCAAAAACTTAAATGGGGTAAAACCTCCTTATTTAACAAATGATGGTGGGTCAAATGGATGATTACTTGTAAAAGACTTAACCTGGACCCAAGCCTTTCACCTCTAAGAAAAATTGAATCTCAGTAGATAAAAACTTAAACATAAGACATGTTAACTATAAAGATTCTTGGAAATATTCCAGCGGAAACACTTGAATTGGCCTGGGAGAAACTTAATGAGGAGAATTCCACAGCAATTGAAGCAAAATGAACAAAACATTTCTGGGATGTAATGAAACTAAAAAGCTTCTACACTGCCACTAAAAAGTAAGTAAAGAAAGTAGACTTCCCTCAGAATGGGAGAGTATAATTGTAGGTTACATTTCTGACAAAGATCTGATACCCAGAATTAGACTTATGTCAAATTTAGAGAGCTCAAGCACATTAATAAGAAAAGAATAAGTGATCTCATTTTAAGAGACCCAAACAGAAGCTTCTCTAAAGAAGACTGGCATATGGTCTACAGACAGATGAAAAATGTTCATCTTCTTTAATCATCAGAGAAATGCAAAGCAAAACCACTTTGAGATACCATCTCATTCCAGTAAGAGTAGCACTCATAACAAAATTTTCAAAGTACAGCTGTGGGCGTGGGTGTAGAGAATAGGGAACACATCTAAACTACTGGTTGGTTGTTGCAGTTTGGTCAGGGCTGGGTTCAAACCCACCTTCCGTATATGCGCTTGGCGCCCTACTCACTGAGCCATAGTCACCGCCCTCAGGACTGCTTATTGAAATGCAAATATGCTCCTTTGGAAAAAGTTCAGACAACATTCAGAAATATAAAAATTGATCTACAATTTGATCCTGCAATTCCTCTACTATGACTATACCCAAAAGACCAAAAATCACTTTGCAAAAAAAAATTTTGTACCAGATTATTTATTGCAGCTTAATTTCTAATACCCCAAGTCATGGAAAAAGTGCCCATCGACCAATTAATGGATTAATAAATTGTAGTAAATGTATACTATAAAATACTATGAAGCTTCAAAAAATATGGAGACTTTATATCTTTTATGTTTACATGGAAGCTCCTGGAACATATTTTCTTGCATAAATTACCTCAAACTTGGGAGGGTATTATCCAACCTATCAGTACTTCTATAAATAAACTTATACTTACACTTTCATATGAAAGATATAATAAAATTATAGTCCATGATAAAGAGAGAAATGGAGTGGGAAGAGAGGAGAGGAGGAAGGTTTCATGATGGGTAAATGGCAAGATGACATCTATGGAGCATATTGCAAGGGTACAAGTGAAATTGGTCAATATAGAGCACAAAATCCTTAACACAATAACCAAGTAAATGAGGAGAAAGCTATTTTTTGACAGGTTTGAAATAAGCACATTAGATTGTATTCAAAAAATAGTAATTGTACCCCAAATATGCTTCAATATATTCATGATCTATGTGCATATGATTTAATTAAAAAAAGAAATATGTACATTGCTTTGGGAAATATAGACAGTTTGTCTTGAGCCATGTTTGAACCTGCCACAGGCACCTCCCCTCACTTAACATTTTTAAAATATTTTATTAACAGGATATATTGCCATATATGGGGTTGGCGCCCTACTCATTGAGCCATGGCTCAGTGAACCTGGCTCCAGCCAAACTGCAAAAACTACAAAAAAATTAGATAAGAAGGGAACTGTCTTCAGAAATACTAATAGGATTAACAGATTAGTGGATACAAACAATGTGTTATATTCACACAATGAAATATTTTTCAACCATCAAAAGTAATGAAGTCCACATTTATCTTACAATAGGAAAGAACCTTAAAATCATTAATATAAGGGAACAAGGCCACTTATGAAACACTACACAGAGCACCATCATTTGGGATACGTGTTTTCAAAAGAAAACATCAAGGAAAGGCCAATTGTCTGTTAGGTATAGGGGGCAGGGGGATGAGGATGGTGTGAAAGATAAAAGTGACTGCTAATAGGTATTGATATTCTTTATGTGGGGAGAGAAGACAAAGTTCTAAAATTAGATTGTGCATTTTGGAAGGGTGCAGGTGTAGTTTACTATGTGTAGAGTATAAGGGTTTTAACACAATAATTAAGAAAATGGCATGAAGGCTGTGTTAACCAATTTGTTGAAATAATTTCAGACTATATATGCAACCAGCACATCATACCTCATGATTGCATTATTGTACACAGCTGTAATTTAATAAAAAACAAAATACATGAAATTAGATTGTGATCATAGCTGAACAATTGTGTGACTATGCTAGAAATATAGAATTGGACATTTTCACAGGGTGAACTGCTTATTACAATGAAGCTACTTGATGATATTTTTCAAAACTTTGGTACTGAAAAGGCACACAACATATGAAGTACCCAGGTTGTGCGAGTACTTGAGAAACAGTCAACACTATCTCCCTGTTCACACACAGGTTTCCACAAATTGAAATGGAAGGAACATTGTTCAATCCTACCAAAGTCTTGATTTTATTTTTCCTTAAGACAGATTTTGACTTCTTACCCTTGGGTATAGTGCCATCACATCATGACAGCTAACCACAATCTGAAATCCTGGGTCAATAGATCCTATTGTTTCAGTCTCCTTAGCATCTGGCCATCGAGATGCTTCTCTAGATTGCCCAATTACTTTTTATCACCAGGGTCTGCCTCCCAGAGTGATAGCATTACAGGTGTGATCCACTGCTCCAGACTTTAAAGTTGGGTTATTTTGCTTCTTTTTTTTTTTTTTTTTTGCAGTATTTTTGGTCATGGCTTGGTTTGAACAGCCACCTCCAGTGTATGGGGCCAGTGCCCTACTCTTTTGACACACAGGTGACACCCATTTGGGATATTTTTCAAGCTAAGATTGATGGCAAGAGTTGGTGCTTTATGCCTGTCATCTTGGCTCATTGAGAGGCCCCATATACTGGATTGTCTGTTTCTAATGTGGAGACCAGCCTGAGCACTAGTGAGATCCCCGTCTCTGAAAAATAAGAATGGCCGGATGTTATGCAAACACCTGGAGTTGCACCTGAGCAAACAGGTTTACTTGATGACAACACTTGAAGTTGATTGTGACCAACCAGGGCACTCTACCTAGGGTAACAAAATGAGATTCTATCTCACTATATAAGTGGAAAAAAAAAAACATTGGCTGGGAACTGACCCTTAATTTTTAATTTTGGCCATGGATCTAGAGTTGAAATTTTGCCCTAGATTAGATGTCAACTAGACAAATTACTCTCTCATAGGGAAATTGTTTTAATACAACCTCTATAAATCAACCCTTTGAATTTTATGCAACTCTGACCCTGGGATATCCTAGATAATTGTAATGATTGGATCCTGCCCAGACAGTGCATTTTTGATTGAAAACAGGGTTTTCATATGCACACTAAAATATCTGGATAATACCCTCCAGCTCTTCTCTTGGGATTCTTCACTCTGGGCTAATTATTTTCATGCTCCCATCAATCTGAGTCCAGAGACCAGGCATATCTGGAGGATGCCTCCCCTTCAGATCTCCTGGTAATATCTAAGGAACCAATACCAAATCCACTTGTCCTGGCTTATTCCTTTCCCTGGGGTCACAATATATTTCCAACTTTATGAAATTTCATATTTCATCTGCCTATTAATCTCTCCTATTACTTCAGCCTTTGGAAACTGTTCCTAGCAAATTTTATTACTTCATTCTTTGTTTGATTATTTTCCATGAGACAGACTGTCACTCTGTTGCCCATTATACAGTGTAATGGCATCAGTCTAGCACACAGCAACATCCAAATATTAAGTTGAAAGAATTCTCCTGCCTCAGCCTCTGGAGTTGCAGGAACTAAAGGGAAGGGCCACAACCCTTAACAACTTTTGTATTTGAGTACAATCTCTGTGTGTGATCAGAACTGAGGGTATCTTTGCTATTGCTTAGCCTTGTCTCCAACCCCTGATTTCAGGGAATCAGCACATGTTGGCCTCTCAGAGCAACCAAATATTATAGTCATGTGTGGAAAAGGTCATTGAGCTCTACGTAAGAAGTGACCTTATCAGGGTCATTGAGGAGTGTCTAATCCTCAGGTCACAGTACCACATAAGGATTATGTCAGGACGGTTTTACATATCTATGGTAGCAGATATCACCACAATTATGCATGGATCATTTTTTTGCTCATCAGGTTTTATTAATGATTCTGTATTGAACATGTGGCCCAACACAACTTTTCTACTTCCTAAGTGGTCAAGAAACTAGAACATTGTACACACCCCATCTTGAGTTCAGGAATGTTGGAACTTTCCAAGTAGTCTGATAGTTCCCATGATCATGACAAATAACTGAAGGTATGGAGCATACCACTGGACACATGATTAGTCTTTAACTCTGTACTTGAAATTGGTGAATTGTGGAGTGTGTAAATTATACCTAAATATAATTGTTATTTTTAGTTTTATTTTAATGAAGCAATATTAAGAATGATAATAATGCAAGAAAAGTAACATTCACAGTCAAAAAAAGAGTATGTCTATCATAGACTGTTTTGACTCTGAAGTTCAGTATGGAGTCATCAATTAACTTCTTTTTTTTCCCAACATCTCTAAAATTAGATAACCAAAAATTATAAATAGAAATAAAATATAATTGTAAAAAGCATACCATGCCAAATCTTTAGACAATAGAAAATAAATAAATACTTCAAAGTCATTCTACTTTATTAGGATTCACATGATATTGAAATTGAAAAAACAAAAAAATGTATTATTATGAAAATAAAAACATACTCCATTTATAAATGAGGATGTAATATTTTAAACAACATATTAACAAGTTGAATTAAAAAGTGATCTTTCAAATAAAAAAAGTGAATTTCAAGTTATGTACTTTGGTCAAAATTATGCCCAATTTATTACAATTAAATCCAATGAGAATTATTCACTTTTTTAAAATTTGTTTTTCTCTTTCTTTCCCTCACTCCCTTCCTTCTTCTCTCTTTGTCTCCTTTCCCCTTCCCCAATGCCCCACCATCTCATTAATTGTCATTAATTTTCCTCATATCAAATTTGTATACATAGGATTTATACTTCTCCATTCCTGTGATGGTTCACTAAGTACAATGTATTCCACCTCCACAGGTTAATACAAATTCTGCAAAATCATTTTGAGGGCTGAATAGTATTCCATGGGATACATATATGACAACTGGTCAATTCATTCCTGGTTTGAGGGACTTTTAGGCACTTTCAAAATTTCAGTGATTGTAAATTGAGCGTGATAAACAGTCTAGTCCAAGTGTGTATATTAATTTTCTTTTCTTCTAGATAGATGCACAGTAATGGGATTGCAGGATCAAATAGGAGGTCTACCTTAAGTTCTTTGAGATGTCTGCATACTTTCTTATACAAAGGTTGCTTTAGTTTACAGTTCCACCAGCAGTGTGAAAGTGTAAGTTACTCTCCACATCCACACCAACATATGCAGTGTTGAGATTTTGTAATATAGGCATTCTCCTTGGGTTTAGATAATATCTGAGTGATTTTTTTTTGTTTGTTTGTTTGTTTTTAGTTTTTAGCAGGGGCTGGGTTTGAGCGTACCATCTCAGGTATATAGATCCAGAATCCTACTCCTTTGAGCCACAGGGGCCAACCTATCAGAGTGGTTTTAATTTGCATTTCTCTAATATTTAGGGATGATGAACATTTTTTTTTATGTCTTTGCTAGCCATTTATCTGTCTTTTTAGAAAATGTTCTGTTTATCTCTCTTCCCCAGTGATGTATGGACTTGTTTTCTTTCTTTCTTTCTTTCTTTTTTTTTTTTCTCTAGTGGATTAATTTAAATTCTGTGTAGATCCCAGTTATTGAGCTTTTTTTCTGATTCAAAATATGCAAATATTCTTTTCCATTAGGTAGGTTGTCTATTTGCTTTGGTTGTTGTCTCCTAGGTTATACAGAAGTTTTTCAGTTTACTTAAACCCTATTTGCTTATTATTGTTGTTGTCGCCTTTGCCATGACAGTCTTTTTCATAAAGACTTTCCCCAGACCGAGATCTTCCAGTATTTTTCTTACCCTTTCTTTGAGGCTTTTTATCATTTCATGCCTTAAATGTAAGTTTTTTATCTATCTTGAGTCAATGTTTGTGAGTGGAGAAAGTGCGGGTCATTTTTAATCTATTACATGTGAATCAATGTTTCTGAGTAGAGAAAGTGTGGGTCCAGTTTCAATCTTTTACATGTGAATTTCTAGTTCTTTCAGCACCATTTATTGAATAGGTTTTCTTTGCCCAGTTGATATTTTTCTTTGGTTTATTGAAGATTCAGTGGTTGTAAGTTACAAGTTTTATTTCCTGGTTTTCTATTTGATTTCAAATATATATGTCTCTATTTTTGTGCTGTGATCATGCTAATTTGACCATTATGGCCTTATAGTATAGCCTAAAATATGGTATGACAATACCCTGGGCTTTGTTTTTATTACTAAGAACTGCCTTAGCTATATAGGATTTTTTCCTGTTTCCATAAAAAACACATAATCATTTTTCTCAAGTGTTGAAAACTGGATGTTGGTATTTTAATACAGATATCATTGAATATGTAGAATACTCTGGGAAGAATAGACATTTTAAGAATGTTGATTCTTAACAGCCATGAACATGGTATGTTGTTCCATTTGTTAAAGTTCTCTGCTATTCCCTTTCTTAGGGTTGTAATTTTATTTATAGAGTTTCTTCACCTCTTTTGTGAGGTATATTCCTAAGTATTTCATTTTTGGGGCACTATGATGAAAGAAGTTGCATACTTAATTACCCTCTCATCTTGGCTGTTATTAGCATATACAAAGGCAACTGACTTGCAGAAATTGATTTTATATTCTAAGACATTACTTTATTTTTTGATGACTTCCAAGAGTCTTGTGGGTCCTCTAAGTATAAGATCATATTATCAGGAAAAAGAGTTTGACCTTTGCTCCTTTTTTGTGTGTGTGTTGCCTAATTGCATTGATGGAAATTCCAACACCTTGTAGAATAGTAATACTCACAGAGGACGACCTTGTCTGGTTCCAATTCTAAGAGGAAAAGCTTTCAGTTCTACTTTCTTTAGTTAAATATTCGCTGTGGGTTTGTCATAGATAGTTTTGATCAGTTTAAGAAAGGTGCCACCTATCCCTATACTCCTCGGTGTTCTAATCAGTAAAACATGCTGCTTTTATTAAATAATTTTTCTGCATTTATTGAGAAGATCATATGATCTTTGATTTTGCTTCTGTTAATATGGTGAATAACGTTTATGAACTCGGGTAAGTTAAACCAACGTTGTATCTATGGAATGAAACCTATTTCATCATGATGTATGACTTTTGTCATGATCAGCTGTAATCTATTGGCTAGAATTTTGTTGAGAATTTGTGCATCTATATTCATTAGGAAAATTGGTCTGAAATTCTTCTTTTTAGTTGGGTCTTTTTCTGGTTTTGTTATCAAGATGTTATTTGCTTCATAGGAAGTGTGGGGGAAGATTCCTTCCTCCTCCATTTTTGAAATAATTTCTGCAGTATAGAAATAATCTTTTATTTGAAGGCTTCATAGAATTCTGTTGTGTAGCCATCTGGACCAGGGCATTTTTCATTGGGAGTTTTTCTTCTAATGTTTCTTTGATCCCAGTGCTTGAAATTGGGAATTTTTTCTGTTTTAGGAGATCTATTTCATTTGGGCTAAGTCTAGGGAGAGGCTGTGATTCCAATATTGATCCATTTCCTTCAAATTGTTAAATTTCTGGGCTAATGTTTCCGGTGGTATTCAGAGATAATCTCTTGTATCTCTGGGTCATCAGTTGTCTTTTCCCCTTTAGCATTCCTATTGAGGGTATGAGAGATTTAACTTTTTTTATTTCTAGTTTTTCTGTCTGAATGTTTATCTGTTTAATTTATTTTTCCAAAAAAACAACTCCTTAGGTGGTGCCTGTGACTCAAAGAAGTAGGGCTGCTTCCATACACCAGATGTGGTGTGTTTAAGCCCAGCCCTGGCCAAAAAAAAAAAAAAAAAAAAAAAAAAAAAAATTGTTTTATTAATTTTTTAAATTATTTCTTTGTTTTTT
>CAUYPK010109145.1:0-54025 GCA_963574355.1 Loris lydekkerianus
GAAGAGAACATGAACATTGTATACTGTGTTTTTGTTTTTGAGACTGAGTTTCACTATGTTGCCCTCGGTGGAGTGCCGTGGTGTCACAGCTCACAGCAACCTCCAACTCCTGGGTGTAAGCAATTCTCTTGCCTCAGCCTCATCAGTAGCAGGAACCACAGGTGCCCACCACAGTGCCCAGCTATTTTTTGGTTGCAGTTGTCATTGTTGTTTAGCAGGCCCTGGCCAGGCTCAAACTCGCCAGCTTTGGTGTATGTGGCTGCCGTCACTGAGCCACGGGCACTGAACATGTATACTGTGTTTTTAAAACATGTCTGAGGGCTCAGAATGGTCTTTGACTACAAAAGAAAAAGAAAGGGATCAATACTCAATTTCACAAAGATAATACCACACCTTGGAAGAAAAGGAAATAAGTTTATCAGAACTTTCCAGAATATGAAATTTGGGGATATGGCATCAAACCTTGAAAAGTAAAACTGCTAGGAAGATTTTTAGGGATGGCTACTGGATTAAAGACAATTTCACTGAAATAACTGGTAACAGTGAATGTTGCCAGGTCGTTCTGGGTCCCCCAGCTTCTCCTTTAATACTGGAGGCACAAACTACGCAGCTGCCCACCAGTGGATTGCCTCTGGAAACAAAGGACTATCCTTTATTATAGGAAGCCAAATTCTTCCTTTAGTGATTCCAAATACAAAATTAAAGAAAGGACAATGATTTGGCTGACATTTTAAAATTACTTTAAAACATTTCAAATAATGTTGGACCTCTTTATGGTGTTGTTAAATAGTTGGTATGAGACAGGGGATAATGCATTTAAAAAGTTTTCAGATTTAAGGGGGAGAGGAAGAGGTTTGCAGTAAGTTTCTTTGATCAAAATTCACCTTAAGGGGCTGCAATTTAAAAATCAGCAACAGTATCTAGAATTTCAGGACTAAAATAAACTAAGAGATTTGATGGTCAAATTTTCTTTCCAGTGCCTGGTTTTCACCACAGAACCCTGATGAGCTGATGGCAAATTTCAACCTGCAATATATATAGTGTTCTATATGCCCCAAAGCATTATTCAATGTTTATGAATCTTTTTTTGGCAGGTTTAATAAAATGTATCTTTCTGGAACTGTTAGCCATTGTTTATAATTTTAGAATTGAAATTCAGTGATTTGAATCTAGTTCCTCTTCCACAAGTTGTCTGGTCTTGTTTTCTCTTCTCAGTAAGATGCCTCAGCTCATTCAACTCTTCAACATGTTTGCCGTACCTTTGTCTATTTCTCACCACACTGGTAGATTTCCTCAGGGTGACTCTTCCAGGGTATTCAGCATGCCCCTTAGAGACATTTCGCCACCACTTAACACAACTCTGTTTCCAGTACACACTAAGTTATGTTTTACTCGCAATATTCTGGACCTCAGATTTCCATGGAAGTGTTCACATCTCACTTGAAACAGAGATGAAACAACGGGTTCACCAAATCCCATTAATTTTTTTTTTCCTCCTTGGCACATAGCTAGAGTACACTTTTCAGACTCCTCTGTGGTTGGCTGGGGTCATACAACTGAGGTCTGGCCAATGGAACGTGTGGAAGTTATTTATCCACTGCTAGGTTTCACCTCCCACTACTGAAACTATTCTCACTAGATTTTCTGAGTGTTCCCTCCTCTCTCTTTCTGCCACCCTTCATATTGTATTATTAGAATTATTAGTGGAGCATTCACAGAGCCAATGAGATGAAAAAAGATTCTAAATGGAATGAACCTAAGTTTAAGTCCCTGAGTAAAATTATAGAGAAGAGATTCTCCAACTCTCTGCCTACCAGCATTAGACTATTATAGGAGTGAAAAACATACTTTATTTTCTTAATCCGTTGAGAATTTATATATATTTGTGAAATTCGAACTTAGAGAGTCTTAGTAAAGTGCCTACACCTTAATATATGTGACAGGGTTATAAAAACTAGGAAATAATTATCATAGTACTTTATGTGATGTATTAATCGATGAACCTTTTTTTCTTCAACTCTATTTGATGGATGTCTCAAGCAATAATAGTAAATTATTCCTTAATTCCCAACATTACCTATAATGGTATCAACATTTTGATGTCATGATATACTTTCTAATATTAGAATTTGGAACAGCATAAACTTTGAGGTGTTAAAACACCCAAGTCAGCATCAAATATATATGTAATATATGTATATACATATAATACATATATTATATGTATATATATATATACACATATATATACATATATATATGTATATATATATTATATTATAATATAATATGTATACAGGCTCAGCGCCCATGGCTCATAATATATAATATGTATATATAATATAATATATATTATAATGCATAATATACATGTGCACACATCCATATATATATTCATGAAAGTTCTGACAATTAAGTTTGTTAACTCATCCTAGAAAAGGTGCTACATACTTCTCTGCTGAATATCAATATCAATTTCAAAGTACTCCCCTTGGGAAGCTAAGGACCAATGCCAATACCTAGTCTATCCTATAAAGCAGGTTTTATGGGATGAGTTTAGGAACTTAACTGTCAGACCTCATATGATGACAGCTGTGATGACCATTCCACAGAAAAAAACAGTTCCAAAATTGCTTTGAAGAGTAGACTAGGTGCTGGGGTCAGTGCATAGCTGCCCAAGGGGAGTAATTAAAAAATGACTGTAATGATATTCAGCAATAAAGTATGTAGCTCTTTTTCTAGGATGAGTTTGGGAGTTTAATTGTCCAACCTCATCCATATACACATATGCACACAATCACTATTAGTAAGATAACACTGTCTCCAAGCATCTGAAACAGCTGTCCTAGTCACCACACTTTACTTATCTGTTCTTTGATACAGTGCCATTGTTTGAATAAAATTTGTTATGATTCTCAAGCTTCCCTTAAAATTTTTCACATTTCAGAAAATCACTATTTTTAGTGCCAGAGTGCCAGCTTCACTTACGCCGTGTTCCTTTCTCATTGGTTGGAGAGCACCTTGTGAGACAGAGCCTACTAACATCAACTTTCTGTGTGACATGTAGTGTCAGTTACATTAGGTTGCAAAATGAACTTGACACATTGATCTAAATTTTGCAGAACACTTGGAAAGGGTTTGCTGAACAGTAATTATGCCATAGCATACCTGCTGAGAACTAAGGGAGCTGTTGAGTATCTTTTTCTGGAGAATTTTTGTCTAAGAATGAAAATAAAACCATATATATTTTTTCTGTCTTTTTATTGAATAAATTATTTTTACGTTACTTTTGCAGTAATACAAAGTAGACTCTGTCTAAATGCAACAAATATGATGGATTTTGGTAATAGCACAATGCATCTTTGTGTGTGTGTATATATCTGTGCAAGCATATATAAATATATTTATTCAATAGAGGCAAGTAGAATGGTTAAAGTGTAGTAATTATTTTGTAACATATGATTTAAACTAACTTCTATGACATTGAATGAATTTATGGTCTGCCCCCTTCTTTTCAAGAAATCGAAGGGTTCATTTGAAGTAGCAAGCAAGCTCAGCCAGGTACTATATCTCCTCTACCCCATTAGTGCTATCTCACATTTCCAGCAATCTCAAGAATCACTGCAGTTGTTTCACATTCTAGAAATGTGTTTGACCTATTCAGTGAGTGGTCTGACTTTGATGGATTGATACTAAAATTAAGGTTTTTTAAGATCTCCAATATTTTATCACACTAAACTTGGCCATATCTCTCACACTTCTGTTCCCTCCACTTAAATACCCATGCCCAAACCACATTAAATGCCCCACTCTTCTCTTTGGGCTGTCTTTTTTCACCTCCTTGACTGGGCATCAGCTTTTATCTCCTTAGAATGTCCTCCTCAACTCCGCTGTGTGGAAATTCTATTGATTTTCCGGTGCCATCACAAACGCCTCCTCTTCTGTGGATGCTTATTTCTTCCCCAGTTAGAAATAATTCTTACATTCTTTGCAACCTCAGGTTCCCTTGTTTATACATCTCATATAGCAGCACCCACATGCTGGTGGGTTTATCAGCCTTACTGGTTCATAACATATGCAGAAGCAGGAATCACACTTCACCCTTCTTTATATAAACCAAAAGAGCTGTACATAAATGTGTTTAATGTATGTATAATGAAGCAAGTAAATGCACGGGAAGTTCTGCAGGCATCAAAACGCGTGTTTGGAAGAATCTCCCAGTTGCATGTTAGAATTATTTTAAAATTTCAGAGATAAAAACATAAAAAGCCTAAGTTGATTTATAAAAGTGATTTAATGATATAAAAGGACTAAATAAAAATTAAGCACATTTTGTTTGACAGCAAGTTTTTTCCTTTAAAAAACTAGATGTAAACACCTCAGTGTCAATGCCCAATATGATATTAATTTGGAACTATAAAATTACACCAAAATAGTAGGAACTGCAAAGAATCTATGTAATTTTTTCATTAGAAAATGCTTTTATTACAATAGTCAATTGTGAAATTCAAATGTCTAAGACCCAAATTACTTGTAATATGCCTCCGCATTTTTCTCCTTGTATGTTTATAAATTCAGTATGAATACATTTATTTAAAAGTTAACTATTAGAATTCGAAGAAAATCTAATTATAACAATTATAATCAGATGAAGTTTGATGTCATATAACTGATTCTATGAGGATGATACTTTGATATTAAGTATCCAAAGAACTTATACAGGGTATGGTTTGAATTTAATATAATTGAATAAGTAGACAGAAAAATTCTATTTTCTAGGTACATATGCTATTCAAGCTTCAAGTGGTAACTCTGCAGCAAATTGCAGGAACTGTGAGTACAAAGATAGTTTTAATGTTTTATCTGAAAAAAAGGATCTAAATGATGACAGAGTATACATGTATAGTGTGAGAAAGAGGTTTCTATGAGCCTGAAGATGAAGAGAACAGTAAATTCCAGTAAAACAAATTATTAATTTAATACAAAGTTAAACTCAAGTACATATGGATACTTGAATATGAGTGTATGTTTGTGTCTGTGTTTGTATGTATGTGTGTTGTTCAATCTGGCAAATTCTTCCATAAAAACATTGAAATTTATTTCATGAATGAAATAACTATTCTTCAAAAATAATTGAAGTTTCTGGCCAGGCCTGGGTTTGAAGCTGCCATCTGTAGCATATGGGGCTGGTGCCCTACTCCTTTGAGCCACAGGTGCCGCCCTCTTCAAAAATAATTGATATCTACAGAAAAAATATTTAAGACTTTAAACTAACTTCAAAAATGTTTCCTACTTTACAAGAAGTATCATTTTTATAGATGCTTGTCTAATTTTGGATTTCCTTCAAAGCTAACTTTAAGACACAGATTTGGTTGCAAGTAGTTTATTTGCCAGGTGATCCCCAGAAAAATAAAAGAGAGTGGGGAATTCAAAAAAGGCATGAAAGCCAACAAAGAATACAGCCATGTGTTGGGTACCACTGTGGTCAATTCAAGTTCATTTTCCCTGGGAAATTTCCACAGAGAAATTGAATGAAACAAGTCTCAGAACTGTCCCGTGGAAAGGCAAATATTCTAGAGTATTTATCTACTGACCTCAGTTCTCAGTGGTTGTATTATGTGTGTATTAAATCATATGTGTGTATTAAATCTTCAGTAGATTTAACATTCAGACTGGCTGAGCATGTTCTAGAAGCCAGAGAATAATTTCAGACAAAATTCATCAGCTTGTAGGGTATTGTCTACGGAAGGACTCTGTGAGAGAGAGATCTAAGAGAATAATCACAGGTACAAATGGCATTTGCAGCACAAGTTTTGGAATTTCCTGTTTTCCTATTTTCAATATTATTGGACACTATTATAAGGCATTGGAATCTTACCACTCATGCTATCCAACAGAAATTTCATCTATGTATCAAAGTATTTATTTCCCTGTCTATTTATGTCAATGAATATACTTAATACATTGGTTCCATAGTTTTAAACAATGAGCATGAAATAAATTAAAGCACTTTTTTTTTTTAAATTTTGCTTTCAATTTCAACTGGCTTTCACTCATCTTAGTTTGAGGATTTTTTTTTTAATTTTTAATTTTTAATTTTTTTCCTTTAGCGATTCTCTTGCCCTTTGCCTCCCAAGTACCTGGGACTACAGCTCATGCCACAATGCCCGATTTGTTTTGGTAGAGATGGGGTCTCACTCTGGCTCTCTCTGGCGCAGGATGGTCTCAAACCTCTGAGCTCAGGCAATCCACCTGCTTCGGCCTCCCACAGCGCTAGGACAACAGGCATAAGCCACCACACCTATTTCATTGAACAATCTTGTACAGCACATAGATGGAATTACTTCCTTATTTTTGATTGCTTAATTCACATTTTTCCAGAGATAAGGCTTTACTCACATAGCAACTTGAGTAAATTAATCCAAGATGAGAACTGTATAATCAAAACACTGAGATGAAAGTATGATTTTTTTTGTTTGTTTGTTTGTTTGAGACAGAGTTTCACTATGTCACCCTCGGCAGAGTGCTGTGGATTCACAGCTCACAGCAACCTCCAACTCTTGGGCTTAAGCAAATCTCTTGCCTCAGCCTCCCAAGTAGTTGGGACTACATGTGCCCACCACAACGCCCACCTATTTTTTTTTTTGGTTGTAATTGGCCCTGGCTGGATTTGAACTCGCCAGCTCAGGTGTGTGTGGCTGGCGCCCTCGCTGCTGAGCTGAAAGTATGACTTTTTAGAATACTTTCATCAACAAAAAGGAAATAGACATGAGAACATTTGATCCACCATGTGACAATCTATATTATAAAATCAGGTTTAGGATCACATGATGAAATGACCATAAATCATGTATTCTTTGAACTTAATCAAGGAAATAATGCCTATATTTATGTGTAATTTGAATGTACACTCTTTTTCTTTAGTTGATGTTTCCTATATTATTTTGCCCTTATGTTTCTTCATTTCAAACAATATAATTTTTTTTTTTTTTTTTAGAGACAGAGTCACACTTTGTCACCCTCAGTAGAGTGCCATAGCATCACAGCTCACAGCAACCTCCAGCTCTTTGGCTTAGGTAATTCTCTTGCCTCAGCCTCCTGAGTAGCTGGGACTATAGGTGCCTGCCACAACACCTGGCTATTTTTGGGTTGCAGCCATCATCGTTGTGTGGTAGGCCCAGGCTGGATTCGAACCTGCCAGGTCAAGTATATGTGGCTGGCGCCTTAGCTGCTTGAGCCACAGGTGCTGTGCCAGGACACATCTTAAGTCAGCCTAGAAAAACAGCATAGGGTGGGAGAAATATTTGCTTTAGAGTCAGAACACGTTATTTTAAATCCCAGTTTCATTAATGACTTAGTAGGCCATTCTATGCAAAGCTTTTGCTCTGGTTTTGTTTTATCAGCTGTAAAATATAATTGTTAATAATAATGCCACTAGCAAAGTTATAAATATTAAATGAAGATGAGTTGCTGGAAAGATTTTGGTAAATTTCGAAACTATCTATAAAGTAAGTCTGTTACATATGAGAAATACTGGGCATTCTTTTCACAGCACTCTCATTTTTGGCCAGGGCTGGGTTTGAACCTGCCACCTCTGGCATATGGGGCTAGCACCCTACCCCTTTGAGCCACAGGCGCCACCCTTCACAGCACTCCCATTGCACTTCCATACCAGCACGTGCAGTGCATGCATGCTCACACTATTTGTATGAATTCCATCAGGGAAGCAAGAATTTCTTGAGGGCAAAAATTATTTTATTCATTTTAATTTTATGGTGTCTAGTTCACAAATGTTGAAGGAAGTAAGATAAGGAAAATGAATAAGTAGTTATAATAGAGGCATAATCATAATGAAGGGAAGTAATAAATGCCAACTTGCACAGAGGAATGGAAATGGAGAAGACCGCTCAGAGGTGGCACGTTCAGCTTCAGTCTAGAAAGCTGAATTGGAGTTTAACAGGCAAAGGATAACAGGTACTACAGATGCAGTAAAAGTTCATTAGCTGGACTCAAAGGATGGGATTCTAGGGACTCATAAATTGATTATACAGTTTTATGTGTTTATCCATTTGCTCCCAAGGTTAGGGAACCATTTCCATCATAGGCTCAAAGTCGTCAATGTCACAATAAAACGTCAAGAACTACTGAGGTTATGAGAAGATGAGTAAAACCCAAATGTGGGTCAAACAGAGCATAATGAGGGAGTAATTATAATATCATTAGGGACTTTCCTATAACTGGATTGTGTTCACATCATGCTTGAAAATCTGAAAAATCAGAAATTTAATTTTTTCTAGAAAATAATAACATTTTTTAATACCTATAAACTCAATACTTGCTTGCTTTTATAAAAACAAATGTCTATTTAAGCACAATACTGAGAAAAGGATAATAAAAACCCAATTATTCATTCAAAACTATCCATGTTATTGATTCACAAAAACTCTTTGAGGTCATCTTAATTATCTGCTTCTTATTTATTCTTAAATGGCAGTATTGTAGTCTTTGATTGTTTTCATCTGAGTCCTGGCCTGATCCCCTGTGGTAGGAAGAACAGCTGGTTGCCTGTGGTTATCCCAGCAATAAATGCCAAGCTGAAGATGGGATATAGAACACAGCACTTGGAGAACAAGTGAGGTCAGAGTCAAAATTATTCACACAGTCAAAGATGGCAATGATTACCATGTTGACTGCAATTCAGAATGGCTATGCTTTTCATTTGTTTGTTTGTTTTCATAGTCAAACACCACTTGTATTTCTTCTTTATATAGTTCATTAAATTACTCAGAAATTATGTAATCCAGCACAAATCTTAAAAACAGGGGTATTCTTTTTAGTGGAAAGACTATTTTATATAAGGGTTTTTCTAGAGAGCAGTCTGCTGAATCATCTGCTGGAGACATTAGACTTCTTATATATAATTTTGGGCTGGACAAACTATTACTAAATATTTTTTAATACCTATAAACTCAATAGGCATTAAACTATTACTATTACTATTTACAAACTATTACTATTACTAAAAACTATTACTATTTTTAGTAATAGTTTCTATATATACATTTTTATTTATTTATTTATTTTTTTTTTTGAGACAGAGTCTCAAGCTGTCACCCTGGGTATAATGGTGTGGTGTCACAGCTCACAGCAACCTCAGACTCCTGGGCTTAAGTGATTCTCTTGCCTCAGCCTCCCAAGTAGCTCTGACTGCAGGCACCCGCCACAATGCCTGGCTATTTTTGTTGTTGTTGTTGTTGTTGTTGCTGCAGTTGTCATTGTTGTTTTAGCTAGCCGGGTTCCAACCCACCGTTCTTCTTGTATGTGGCCTGCGCCCTGCCAACTGAGCTATGGGCGTCACCTAATAGTTCCAAAAACTTAAGTCAGGTTTGCTTGATTAGATAATTAGCAAGGAAGCTATGCATTTACCCTCATACAAATATGTCTTACCTGTCTCCCAGATTAGTGACTATGCAATGCAGTGTATAGGTAGACTAAAGGGACCGAGACAACAGACTAATGATAACTCTGCACATTTGTGTAGCAGTTTTGCAGTTTACAAAGTACTTTCTTTCACACAGTGGGACATATTGGAAGAATAATAGAATTTGGATTCAGAGAAATATGTTGAATTAGTGGATCTAGAGTCTATTAGAAAAATAATGAAATCATGATGTAAGCCTCAGTGTTACAGTCTTATATAAAAGATCAACTATCTACCTAGTTCACTTACAAGCATTGCTGGGAGGACTGAGTGGAATTATTAAATGAGACAAGGAATGTAAAAGCATGGCAAACTCGCAGTGCTCTACTGAGATAAGTCATCACCATCATTATCATCATCACCATTTCCTTAAAATTGCATAAGGGGGTATAATTTCTCATTTAATAAAGATGGCAGTTAAAAAAGCACTGCATTTATATTCTGTAAAATCATAAAAATAAATCTTAAAGATGCCAATAAAATTTTCATGCTTTTTACCTTAAAGAGGCAATCTGAGGGAAAAAACAAGATGAAACATTATTTGTAGTGAGATAGTTTCTTGAGAAGATAAATTAGCTAAGGGTGAGAAAAATAAAAAGTTAAGAGTGCAAAAATTATACAGGACCTGAATTTCAAGAAAAGCAAGGGAACTGGAGAGAGAGAATGAAAAAAAAAAAAAATATATATATATATATATATATTTTTTTTTTTATCCACAAATGTTACTAAATACGATTGGAGAACAAGGTTTAGAAAAAAACCCTCTGTTTGGTTGTCAATATTTGTGAGGACAAACCAGTAGCCTCATTTACTTGTTTTTTTTTTTTTTTTTAATAAGTTTTTACTGTCTGAGCTTGAATTAAACACTTAAAAATTAAAAAATGTCAAAGAAGTGGAATGTGGTTGACTTATAAGACTCTAAAAGAATATTAATGTTGGAAAAAAAACCCAAAATTTGGAAACAAAATACAAGTTTATCTTTTCTTCTTCTTCCTTTTTTTTTTTGTTAGAAAGAATCTCACTCTGTCACTCAGGCTAGAGTGATAGGGCATCATCATAGCTCACAGCAATCTCAAACTCCTGGGTTCAATTGATCCTCCTGTCTCAGCCTCCCAAGAAGCTGGGACTACAGGCGCCCACCACCATGCCCAGCTAATTTTCCTATTTTTAGTAGAGACAGGGTCTTGCTCCCACTTAGGCTAGTCTTGAGCTCCCAAGCTCAACTGATCCTCCTATCTTGCCTCCCAGAGTGCTAGAATTACAGGCATGAGCCACTGCACCTGGCCCCTTTCATTTTATTTTAATACAGGAACATTGTCTAACAGGCCCTTCTAAGAATTATTTAATTACCTAGAGGCATGTCCCTCTGATTAGGGTCCAGATACTGAGAAGTTCCTTGCTAAATATGTATTTCTTTCTTTTTTTATTTATTTATTTATTTATTTATTTATTTATTTATTTATTTTTTTGGTAGAGACAGAGTCTCACTTTACCACCCTCGGTGGAGTGCCGTGAAGTCACAGGACCCACAGTAACCTCCAGCTCTTGGGCTTCTGCGATTCTTCTGCCTCAGCCTCCTGAGCAGCTGGGACTACAGGCGCACGCCACAACGCCCGGCTATTTTTTGGTTGCAGTTCGGCCGGGGTTGGGTTTGAACCTGCCACCCTCAGTATATGGGGCAGGCGCCCTACTCACCGAGCCACAGGCACCACTCTGTCATTTTTCATATTGGCATTTAAAATACTCAGGCCAGAGTATCTGCCAGAAGAAGATGCTCAAAAAAAAAAAAAAAAAATTCTTTAAGCAGCTTTTTTTTTTTTTAGACAGAGTCTAACTTTGCCACCGTCGGTAGAGTGCTGTGGCATCATAGCTCACAGCAACCTCAAACTCCTGAACTCAAGTGATTCTCTTGCTTGAGCCTCCCGAGTAGCTGGAACTACAGGAGTCTGCCGACAACACCTGGCTATTTAGAGAGGGAGTGTCTCTCTTGCTCAGGCTGGTCTCGAACTCCTGAGCTTAGGCAATCCACCCATCTCCGCCTCCCCGAGTGCTAGGATTATAGGCATGAGCTTCTGCGCCTGGCCGAAATAGCTCTGTTGAGGCATAAAAAATCTTGTTCTAGGTGTACAATTCAACAATTTTTAGTAAATTTACAGTTTTATAACCATTGCCACAATCCAATTTTAGAACATTTTCATCAATCTCAACAGATTCCAAAAACCTTATCTCCATTTGCAGTTTTTTCCCAATACTCAAGCTTTTGAGGCACTTCGCTGGAGAGAAGTATTTGAGTAATGAATGCTGCTGTCTTAGGTGACAGCTAATCACTGTCAGAGACAAGGATGTAGCTTATGCTAGGAACCATTTCTGGCAGCCATAAGTAAAGAATATTTTTAGTATCAAACAGGAAGCTAAGTAGCTTAGGGAAAGTATTTAAAAAATTACTCTGGGTTGCCATGTTTTGTCTTTTCTCTTAAAATTTATTTACAAGGTTAGCCTAATTTATTCTCCTCTTGTAAGTGTGCTTTGTCAGCTTTATACATATTCATGAGGGACTTCTTCACAGTCGACTCCATTCATAACAGCAAATTATAAACACACTGAGAAGTGCAGCCTTGACATGTCAGCTTTATTCCGCATGGACTTGGGGCTTGCCAAAGCTGCTTCCCTCAGTGAGAACCAGCCCCAGAGTGAGTCAAAGGCACTTTGTGGTCCATCCAGGAGGGCTCCCGGGCGGTCAAGAGTTCTCTGTCTGTGCCCAGCTGGGAGCCGGCTTCTTTGCATATCATCTCCCATCCCTTGTCCAGGCACTGGCACCAATGCTTGTTACATGGAGGACATGAGCAACATTGACCTGGTGGAAGGTGACGAGGGGAGGATGTGCATCAACACGGAGTGGGGGGCCTTCGGGGACGACGGGTCCCTGGAAGACATCCGCACCGAGTTCGACAGGGAGCTGGACCTTGGCTCTCTGAACCCGGGGAAACAACTGTGAGTGTCTCATCACCACGGCTGTCACTCAGGTACCCCCTCTGCCTGAGAGGCGCTCTAGTGACTAGTTACCCATCACGATGAGTTTACAAGGCAAGGCTTGTACTGCAGTATCATTTGACAAATGAGGAAATTGAAGCCAAGGACACTGAGCGATTCCTCCTTGGTCGTAACCCAGTTCTGTAATAGTTTGGTCAATGTTTATGGAGACCATGTTTGCACACAAGGCACTGGAGGTGAGGCTGTGAATCAAGTGACATGGGTCCTGCCCTCTTGTAGCCTTCAGATAAGTGGCTGCAGAATTCCTCAGGTTTGCGTTTCCATGGCCCAGCCACTCTGCATTCTCTAAAGCCTCTCACACAGCAGGTGGTGGCCGTGACAGGACTGTCCTCCCTGTGTGCTGTCCACATGCCTCAGGTCCTTTGCCAGGTCTCATCCAACATGCACCTGCAGTCTGATGACTATTTAGGCATTGGCCCTGGCTCTTTCTCTGCAGACCGAGCTCCCTGAAGACAGGCTACATGGTTGGCTTCTCTTTCCTTTCTACACACAGTATCTTACACATTATTGCAGCTTATTAGTGTTTGTCAAATTTAAGAAGGCTTTTTAAATTTTAAACTAATTCAGACTTTTTTTGGAGACAGAGTGTTATTCTGTCACCCTGGGTAGAGTGCCTGAGCTCAAGAGATCCTCTTGCCTCAGTCTCCTGAGTAGCTGGGGCTACCAGTGCCCTCCGTGATGCCAGGCTAGTTTTTCTATTTTTCATAGAGCCAGAGACTTGCTCTTTCTCAGGCTGGTCTCAAACTCCTGAGCTCAAGAAATTCACCCACCTTGGCCTCCCAGAATGCTAGCATTACAGGTGTGAGCCACTGCGCCTGGCCAACTAATTCAGACTTATAGGAAAATGCAAAAATAGTATAAAATGTCCCACACCCCTTTCACTCAGGTGCCTTACATAGTAACATACACTCTCTGTATGTTTGTGTTTGTATATTTATATATATGCTCATGTACACATGTATAAAATTGTTTTCTCTGAACCATTTGAGACTAAGTTGCAGGCATAATGTGCCTTTATCCCCAAATACTTCAGGATGTATTATCTGAAAATAAGAACATTCTCTCACATAACTATACTACAACAATCAACATTAGGAAATTAACACTTAACCATTTCTAATATATAACTTACAGATGTTATTTAAAATTCACCAGCTGCCTCGTTAATGTCTCTTATAAAAATGTAAAGAAAGGGCGGCACCTGTGGCTTAATGAGTAGGGTGCTGGCCCCATATACCAGAGGTGGTGGGTTCAAACCCAGCCCTGGCCAAAACCTGCAACAACAACAACAACAACAACAACAAAAAAAAAAATGGAAAGAAAGTAAATTTTGTGATTGAAACTCCCATCACAGGCTAAGTTTTGCAGCCATGTCTCTTAACCTCCTTTAATCTGGAGCAGTTCCTTACTATCTCTTTGTTTTTTATGACGTTGAAGCATTCAGGCCACTGTTTTTACAGAATGTCCTTCAGTCTGTACTGTCTGATGTCTCTTCATGCTTAAATTCAAGTTACGCAGTTTTGGTAGGAATGTAACACAAAAGCGTGTCCTTTCCAGTGCATCATATCAGGAAACACAGGACACTTGTTGGCTGCATTACTGGTGATGCTACTTGGAATCACTGGTTAAGAGGATACCTAACAGTTTTCTCTAGCAGAAGGTTATTCTTCTTCCCTTTGTATTGAGTAAATACCTGGTGAAGAGACATTTGGGACTATGTTAATAATATCCTGTTCCTCATCAAGCTTTCACTCACTGGTTTTAGCATCCATTGATCCACTGATGAATTTCTAAACCTGTCATTCCTACTACTAGTTGTTATCAGACTGTAAGGAAGAGCTTTCCTATCTCAATTTATTTATTCATTTATTTATTATATTTTATAGAGACATGGTCTTGCTCTTATTATCAGACTGTAAGGAAGAGCTTTCCTATCTCAATTTATTTATTCATTTACTTATTATATTTTATAGAGACATGGTCTTGCCCTGTTGTCCAGGCTAGAATATAGTAGCATGGTCATAGCTTGCTGCAGCCTCAAGCTCCTGGGCTCAAGTGATTGTGAGCCTCTTGCCTCAGCCGCCCTCGTAGTTGGGACTACAGGCTCACACCACCATGCCCAGATGATACTTCTCATATTTTGTAGAGAGAGGGTCATGCTGTTGCCCAGGCTAGTCTTAAACTCCTGGCCTCAAGAGATCCTCCTGCCCTGGCCTCCCAAAGTGTTGGGATTATGGGTGTGAGCCACTGTGCCCGCCTCCTCCATTCATCTATATTAGTACAGACTCGAGAGTTCTTTTTTTATTTAGTAGATCTAATTTCTTGATTAGAAATTAGATGTTTTGGCTTGGCGCTTGTAGCACAGTGATTATGGCGCCAGCCACATACACCGAAGGTGGCGGGTTCAAACCCGGCCCAGGCCAGCTAAACAACAAAGACAACTGCAACAACAACAAAAAGAAATTAGATGCTTAATTGTTTGTCAGATTTGGCCAAAATAAGCCCTTTCAAGTTGGCTCCTATGTCTTTCGACACATTCCATCACACTTTAAGTGCTTCCTTATTTTCTGGCACAGAAAATAAGTGTTCCAGGCCTATCTGGCACCTGCCCAGCCCCAGCCATGCAGTCAACCATTTTGCCAAACATACCGGTGAATGTTAGGCATTTCCTAAGAGCCAAACCCTAGAACTGCCTGCCTGTAAAACACATTTATGCTTTGGCAGTACCTGCTGTGAGCACACCCCTGGGGCAGTGGTGATCTAGGACAGTCACTGCCCAAAGACATAGTGTCCATTTTATAGATACTATCATCTTCATTAATGTCCATTGCACTGAAAGTAAATTCTAATCCCCTAAATTCAACCTGAATTTCTTTTAATCAGCTTGTTTCTTCAATGTCCTAAGACTTTTTATAGTGAACTATATAAATTTGGTTATGAAATAGATTGTCATCCAATTTTGTGTCTTATTGTGTTTGGAGAATAAAACTTACGTTGAACAGTTCACCTAGGAAACAAGTGGTAATTGCTGTGTGCACACTCAGAGTGAAGGTGTCAGTTAACTTCAGGGATATTTCGTCCACATGCCTGTCTCCACGGACACAGCATCTTTCTCTCTCAAACAGAAGCTTGATGTAGTTGCTAGAAGCATCTGAGTGTGGTACTGGATTTGTCATGCCATGGCTGGGTGATCTGGGGGAAGTACCCGAAGTCTGGGAGGTTCAAATTCCATATGCCAATGTGTGAATGGCAGGAATGGTACCCCCACGGCCAGGGTGATTTGAGATAAAGACTCTTAGAATGCAGTGCCTCACTTTTGGGAAGGCATCTTGGATCTCCTTTAGCTCAGGCCTCTCCTTTTATGAGCAAGGCGAGTGCAGCTCAGAGAGCATAGCCTCTTTAGGGTACACCAAATTGGGGCTGGACTGGGGCCTCCCCACCCCAGGTGCAGCCCTCGTGCTGCCCACGCTCCAGTGTGGCTCCTGCTCTTTGGGAAATGATGCTGTGTAACCGAAGGGGTTGCTTCCGCTGATTTGTTCACCACATTACAGGTTTGAGAAGATGATCAGTGGCCTGTACCTGGGGGAGCTCGTCAGGCTCATCTTGCTGAAGATGGCCAAGGCTGGCCTCCTGTTCGGTGGTGAGAAATCCTCTACTCTCCACATTAAAGGAAAGATTGAAACTAGGCACGTGGCTGCCATGGAGAGGTAAACAGCGACTGGGCCTCTTCCACCTTGACCCTGCAGAGAGTTAGGATGAGTGGCCAAGGTGTGGTAGGCTCAGGGTAGGGGAACAGAAATAGGGACCAGATCTTCCTTCTTCACCTGGAAGATTTCAGACCTAGGCATGGCTGCAGGTGGGTTAGCAATTTCTGCCCTGATTCAGATGGGACATTCTTGTTCGTTTCATCGACCAGGGACTCTGCTGTCAGAGGGCCACCCTCTCCCTGTATTTTGTTGTCATCTTCCTAAAGAGGTGATTTGTAACTTTATTTAGGGTCATAGATCCTTTTGAGGACTTTGTTTGGATTCTGGACCCTTTACCCAGAGAATGCACACTTGCACACAATTTTGCTTACAATACAGGGCATCCTTGTATCACAGATCCTTCTCCTCTGCTTCCACCAGGGACTGGCTCTGGGTATGGTGATTCCAGGCTTTATGCACAGGACCCCGGAAGGGGGAGCTAGCTGACTGGTGAAGGTGGTTGGCCCTAGTCAACTCAGGGTGCAGTTCTTCAGGCTTAGAAACCCCGGCATTGCCCTGAGCTTTGTGCTCAGTTTAGATTCTGAGCTCAGCAGAGTGGCATGGACCCCAGGACTCTGTGTTTGTGCACAGCTTGTCAGAGATGGATTTCTGTGAAAGGCATTATAGCTAGGATAGCTAAAAGTGTGGATGCTATGATCTAAGTGCTCGAGGTCAAATCTTGGCTCTAGCACTTACTAGCAGTGTGACCGTAGACAAGTTATATACCCTCTCTGTGCCTCACAGCCCTCATCTATACAATAGAATAATTATAGTACATCCCCCAGTATTGCTGTGAGGATTAAATGATACATGTAAAATCCTTAGACAAGTACCTCCCTAAGTGGCACTTGGGGAGTGCTTGATAAATGGTGACTGCTGTTATCAATGTTGATATTGTTATATCACTGTGAGCCAGCCTGTTTGTTTTCACCATCCTGGGAGGTGAGAGAGCTGGCTCCCTCAGGAAGATACTCATGGGATGGAGAAGAACTGTAAGAACTGTTCTCTCATTCCTGTCCCCTGGCCAGGTACAAAGAAGGCCTCGCCAATACAAGAGAGATCCTGGTGGATCTGGGCCTGGAGCCATCCGAGGCCGACTGCGTTGCCGTACAGCACGTCTGCACTATCGTCTCCTTCCGCTCAGCCAATCTCTGTGCAGCGGCCCTGGCAGCTATCCTGACGCGCCTCCGGGAGAACAAGAAGCTAGCGAGGCTCCGGACCACGGTGGGCGTGGACGGAACTGTCTACAAAATACACCCTCAGTGAGTGGCACCTGCCAGCCCACGCCTCACAGATAAGTCTCCCCAGAGCAGGCTCCCAGGTCCTCTCTGGACTGTATTGCTTATACTGAGTCAACCACCTCTTATTGGTTCTGAGGTTACAAGAGAAAGGGTGAATCCAGGGCCCACATTCATCCAGCTGGCTGGCTTGCTCTTGGGAATCACTCTTAAAGAAATACTTTGGCCAGTCATGCTGGCTGGAGTCTAGCCTATCCCAGAGCTCTGGGAGGCTGAGGCAGGGGGATTGCTCGATGCCAGGAGTTCAAGACTAGTCTAGGCAACATAATGACACACTGTCTCCTCAAAAAACTTAAAAATTAGCTAGGTGTAATGGCACACACCTGTTGTCGTAGCTATGCAGAAGGTTGAGCCAAGAGGATCACTTGAGCCCAGAAATTCAAGGTTACAGTGAGCTATAATGGTGACACTGCACTCCAGCTTGGGTGGCAGAGGGAGACCCTGTAGAAAAAAAGAAAAAGAGAAATATGCTGCTAAATAGTGCCCTTGCACTGCCCAGCGGTGCTGTCTCCTATCATCCCTGCCCTCCTCCACCCAAAAAGTAAAGGCTGGGCTCTGGCTGGGCAGGACTCCAGGACCCAGTCCTTGGCCATCCTGAGCTGTTTCTGTTGGCTGAGACTGGCCTTTATAATTGCTAAATGTTTTGCCATCACCCCTGCCTTCAGGTACCCAAAGCGCCTGCACAAGGTGGTGAGGAAACTGGTCCCAAACTGTGATGTCCGCTTCCTCCTGTCAGAGAGTGGCAGCACCAAGGGAGCCGCCATGGTGACCGCAGTGGCCTCCCGCGTGCAGGCCCAGCGGAAGCAGATTGACCAGGTGCTGGCTCTGTTCCAGCTGACCCGACAGCAGCTTGTGGACGTGCAGGGCAAGATGCGGGCTGAGCTGGAGTATGGGCTGAAGAGGAAGACCCACCCACTGGCCACCGTCAAGATGCTGCCCACCTACGTCTGTGGGATGCCAGACGGCACAGGTGGGCAGGGCACCGCCCCCTTCTCTGAAGAGCTCCTGACAAACTCCTTGCCAGTTAGGTTTTTTGTTTTAGAGCCTTGAATTCATGACCATAAGGGATTGTAGAGAGTAGGGTAGAAGGTTAGTACTCCTTTTTAACCCATTAGCCTTGGTTAGTCCAAGGCATTTGTAATGAAAAAAAGTATCTAAGTTATGTTATGTGTGTGTGAGTGTGTTCGTGTGTGTGCACCTGTATGCATGCATTTGTGTGGGGGGGGGGTGAGAACATGAGCGTACCCCATGCTGTGAGCAGACGGAAGGCCCAGAACCATTCCCGGAGCTCCCTTCTAGAAACACTCGTGGTTGTCTGGGCTTGTCTTCCTGCTGCCTTTCTGTTTTCTGAGCTTGGCTCATTTTCTCTCCTCTCATCACATCTGTCCCTGACTTTTCCAACCCTGATCCTTCTCCTGGTCCTTGGTGCTCAGCCGAGAGAAGCCACTAAGTAGCGGAGTCAGTTCTTTAGACAAGTTATTTTACCTCTTTGCAGCTCATGAGTCTCTTCCAGAAATAATGACCTTAGTAAAATGCTTTACACCTTATCATTTGCTTTTGATCCTTTAATTTCATCTCATCCCCACAACCATTTTGTATGTTACTCAAGAGGGAACGGTTCCCGTTCATGGATGCCAAAACTGAGGCTCAGAGAGGTTAGATGGCCTCCTCCAGGTCACACACAACAGAGATCTTTTCCAGAGCCAACATGGGAAACAAAAACTGAGGACAGTAAAAGATACTCTTCAATTATTCATTATTTTATCGCTTGAATCCTTCTGCCTTCATTCCTCAGAGTTCCATTAAGCACCTCCTCTGTGCCAGGCTGTCTAGGAGCGGAGTTCACAGTCTGTCAGGCTGGCAGACGGTGAGCAAATAAAGCCATATGATGTCAGGTCATGACAGGTGCTGTGAAGACAAATTGAGCGGGATAAGGGGTCATAGAGATGGCTCCGAGAGACATCTGTGGGAAATCCAAGGAATAGCAAAAATAGTGTGGCTAAAATAGAGTGAGGCAGAGAGCAGTGTGAAAGGTTCTATAGAACAGACTCAGTGGCCTTGAGGTGTCAGAGAGGTGAGAGACTGCACTTCAGTGGCCAGTGCATGTGATAAAGGTAGGGCTTGTTGTGGTTTCTTATTTATCAGGTGGTGGTGTGGGGATCTAGGCAAGAGGAGGGAGCAGGAAGAATCATTCCATGCCTGTTAATGAGCAGTTCCTCTAGGGCAGCGGTTCTCAACCTGTGAGTCATGACCCCTTTGTAACAATGAAAATACATCCTGCATATCAGATATTTACATTACGATTCATAACAATAGCAAAATTATAGTTATGAAGTAGCAATGAAAGTAACTCTATGTTTGGGGGTCACCACAACATGAGGAACTGTATTAAAGGGTCTGTATTAAAGGAACTGTATTAAAGGCATTAGGAAGGTTGAGAACCACTACTCCAGGCCATCCAGATAGGATGCAAACACCTTCTGGAGCCCCTTGCAGTCAGGGTAGCCTGGCCCAGACTCACTCTTGGGGGCTCCTTGAGTATAAATATCTCACATGTCCTCTGCCAGATAACTTACACCTGGATGTGTTCACCTGCGGTGCCCTAGAAGGATGTCAGAGCTTAGGGCTGGAAGAGCCTTCAGAGATCCAACCTCCTTACTGTAGATGAGGAAAGATGGGACCTGGCTCCTCTTGCTCAAGACAAAAGGCATTTCTCAGAAACGCCAGACCCCTGGACTCCAGTTCAGGGCTCTTTTCACGGCAGCTTACTGGTGATAGTGTAGATGGTACCTGGGCCTTTGCTGTGAAAGTGAAAGCTAAGGAAGGCAGTGTGGCTGCAGGCAGGCCAAGGCCCTGGCCAGGGCCCTGACTCTGTGCATGATAACCACCAGGACCTTCTGGTCCGGAGGCCCAGGAGGGCCGTCTCTGGGTCTGCAACTCCTCTTCCTCCCAGGGGCCTGACAGGAGTCCCTGCTGGTGGAATGAAGCCCCCACTTTCTCCACCACAGAGAAAGGAAAGTTCCTTGCCCTGGACCTGGGGGGAACCAACTTTCGGGTCCTCCTGGTGAAGATCAGAAGTGGACGGAGGTCAGTGCGGATGTACAACAAGATCTTTGCCATCCCCCTGGAGATCATGCAGGGCACCGGGGAGGAGGTAAGTGCTGGGTGAGGGTTCTGTGCCCCACAGGAACCCGCCTGCCACCCCAATCAGTGGCCGGCTGCTGTGAACGCCGCTCTCCCCCACAGCTGTTTGACCACATCGTGCAGTGCATTGCCGACTTCCTGGACTACATGGGTCTCAAGGGAGCCCAGCTGCCTTTGGGCTTCACGTTTTCATTTCCCTGCAGGCAAACAAGCATTGACAAGGTAAGCACCCGCCAGCTCACAGCTTGCCTAGTAGGTGTCCTTCCTCCAACAGAGGCATCTCAGGGTGACTCTGAGTCACTCTTCATTTTCTATAGGGTTTCACGCTCAGGGTGGCTGCAGACACATGATAGAGAATTTCAACCATTTAATTGTTTTCTATTTATTATCTTCCTTATATTTTGGATGGAAGTTTATAAAAGAATTTAGAGTAATATGCAATAAAGGGACTCATGGATAATACTGCTGTTAAAAGAGGAGGTCATGTCATATTATGGAGAGATGGAAAGGGGACAAGACCAGTTCAGGCCAGTTACAACAACTAGGCAGTAGTGGTATCTGTCTTTTCCTGGGCAGCCAGTGTAAATGGAGAAACACAATAGGGTGTGGGTTTTTATCATCTGACAAAAGTGAGCTACCAATGGAACATAAGAAGTGCATTTCATTCCTGACCTTAGGATCTCAGAAAGACTCGATCACACGGCCAGTTGAGTTGACACTGAAGAACATCACCCAGTGCGGTGGCTCACACCTGTAATCCTAACACTCTGGGAGTCCCCCAAGCAGATCTACTTCTCAAACAAATGCCCAAGGAGGAATGAATAAGGACCTTCACTATCATACCACTTTAATAATGAAAAAAGTCATGGAAGCGTGTGTGCCTGGCTTCTGGCCAGTCCTCTGGTACACAGCCTGTTGGAACAGTTGCCCAACAGGCTGCTACCCCTTAGGAGAAATAAAACTCTCCTTTTCCAAAGTAAAAAAAAAGAAAAAAAATCAGCCAGGCATAGTGGCTCATGCCTGTAATCTTAGCACTTTGGGAAGCTGTAGCAGGAGGATCTCTTGAGCCAAGAAGTTTGAGGCTGCAGTGAGCTATGATGATGCCACTGCAACCCAGCCTGGGCAACAGAATGAGACCCTGTCTCAAAAGAAAAAAAAAGGCTCAGCGGCAGTAGCTCAGTGGGTAGGGCACAGGCCCCATACACAGAAGCTGGTGGGTTCGAGCCGGACCAGGCCTGCTCAACAACAATGACAACTGCAACCAAAAAATAGCTGGGCGTTGTGGCAGGTGCCTATAGTCCCAGCTATTCGGGAGTCTGAGGAAGAGAATTGCTTAAGCCCAAGAGCTTGAGGTTGCTGTGAGATGTGGCACCATGGCATTCTGCCAAGGGTGACATAGAGAGACTCTGTCTCAAAAAAAAAAAAAAGGCTAGTTTTTAATCTAATTTAAAAATGAGGAACAACCCAAATGTCTGACAATGGAGAATGACTAGATAAACCATGGTATATCAATCGTATGGACTTACCTACTTGGTTTTTAATTTAACAAACAAACACATAGTGTCTGTTTGTTAGGGGTAGGGTGGCACCTGTGGCTCAAAGGGGTAGGGGGCCGGCCCCATGTGCCAGAGGTGGCGGGTTCAAACCCCAGCCCTGGCCAAAAATTGTAAAAAACAAACACACACATAGTGTCTGTTCTGTACCAACACTATTCTAAGTGCTTCACGTGGATTATCTTAGCTGACTGGGAAGGAGCAGGTGCAATAGTTAAGAGCATAGCCTGGGTTCTCCACTTACTAGCTATGTGACCTTGGACCAGTTATTTTTATTCTTAATTTGTTATTTTAAGACAGGGTCTCGCTCTGTTTTCCAGGCTAGCCCACAGCAACCTCAAAACTCCTGGGCTGAAGCAATCCTCCTGCCTCAGCCTCCTGAGTAGCTGGGACTACAGGCACTGCCACAACGCCCAGCTAATTTTTTTTCTATTTTTAGTAGAGATGGGGTCTCCCTCTTGTTCAGGCTGCTCTTAAACTCCTGACCTCAAGTGATCCACCCAACTGGGCCTCCCTCCCAGAGTGCTAAGATTACAGATGTGAGCTGCCGTGACCACCTCTTCAGCCAGTTATTTAATTTCTCTATACCTTGGTTGTATTATTTGAGAAATTAAATTCTTATTTTAGGCTTGGTGCCTGTAGCACAGTAGGTATGGCGCCAGCCACATGCACCAAGGCTAGTGGGTTTGAGCCCGGCCTAGACCAGTTAACCAACAATGACAACTGCAACAAAAAAGTAGCTGGGTGTTGTGGCGGGCACCTGTAGTCCCAGCTACTTGGGAGGCTGAGGCAAGAGAATTGCTTAAGCCCAAGAGTTGGAGGTTGCTGTGAGCTATAACGCCATGGCATTCTACTGAGGGTGACATAGTGAGACTCTGTCTCAAAAATAAATAAATAAATTCTTGTTTTGTGGATTTGTTTATTTCTGTGCAATTATATTTCAGGAATATTTTGCTCAGTGAAAGAATGTGACAGATCCATTTTTTTTTTTTTTTTGAGACAGTCTCACTATGTCTTCCTCGGTAGAGTGCCATGGTGTCACAGCTCACAGCACCCTCCAACTCTTGGGATTAAGTGATGCTCTTGCCTCAGTCTCCCAAGTAGCTGGGACTACAGATGCCCTCCATAATGCCCATTTATTTTTTTGTTGCAGTCGTCATTGTTGTTTAGATGGCCCGGGCCACGTTCAAACCCGCCAGTATTGGTGCATATGGCCAGTGCTGTAACCATTGTGCTACGGGCGCTGAGCCAACAGATCCATATTAACTGAGAAGGAAAGGTCTAGAAAATGCATGATTGAATGAGAAAAACAAATTGCAGTAGTTCACACACAAGGTGCATTTATTTACTTAAAAATACTTGCAAGTAGAGGAAAAACGTCTGGAAGGATTCATAATAGGCTGTTAATAGAGATTGACTCTCAGATTGGGGGAATAGAAAATTAAAGGCAACTTTATCCTTATCAGTGTCATTTTAATGTTTTCCTGTGTTGCTGCTGCCATTAAAAATTAATACACTGTGGGGAAGGGGTGGGGACCGTGTACAGCTGTCCGAGGTCCTGACTGGGCACCAGGACGTAGCTGCTGCTCCTGACTCAGGACACTGGGCCTCCGGGCCTTTGTCACCCAGAAGTTCTGAGGGGTTCACGAAGACACAGTTAAAAGAAAAAGGGAGGCCAGTGGGCAGCTGAAAGCAAAGCTACTGATGGCTGAGGATTAAAAAGAAAGGCTTCAAAAGTATATTATTTTTGTGTAATTGCAATTAATAAGAAAGAGAGGGCTAGGCATGGGGGCTCATGCCTGTAGTCCTAGAATTCTTGGAGGCCGAGGTGGGAGGATCACTTGAGGTAGGAAGTTCAAGACCAACCTGAGTAAGAGTGAGACTCTTGTCTTTACAAAAAATAGAGAAAATTAGCTGGGTGCCTGCAGTCCCAGCTGCTCAGGAGCCTGAGGTGGAAGGGTCACTTGAGTCCAGGAGTTTGAGGTTGCAGTGAGCTGGACTGACACCACTGCACTCTAACTGGGGTGACAGAGCAAGATTCCATTTAAAAAAAAAAAAGAGGTTTTCAGTTGGGAATGTCTCTGTAACATTCCACATATGAGTATATTAACCAGGATAGGAGCCAGGGATCCCAATTTCCCAAGGGCTAGAGAGAAAGAGGAGAACTAGGCCTTGCCAGCTGTGGGACTCAGGTTAGGTGATGTCCAGCCATGGGGTTGGGGTCGCTGCCATCAGATTTTCTGTCCAGGGGCTCTCCTGGCCTAGCCACCCCAGTTCTGCTTGTCCTCACCCCAGCCCCAGCTTTCTGAGCTATGGAGTCTGGGGCCAGACTAACTCCTGCCTCAGGCTAGTGTAACTTAAGGCTTCCTTTTTTTTTTACTTTTTTTTTTTTTTGAGAGACAGAATCTCACTCTGTCACCCTGAGTAGAGTGCTGTGGTGTCAGCCTAACTCACAGCAACCTCAAACTCTTGGGTTCAAGTGATCCTCCCGCGTCAGTCTCCTGAGTAGCTGGGACTACAGGTGCCTACCACCATGCCAGCGTAATTTTTCTATTTTTTAGTAGAGGTGGGGTTTCCCTCTTGCTGAGGCTGGTCTCAAACTCCTGAGCTCAAGTGATTCTCCCACTTCGGCCTCCCAGAGTGCTAGGATTATGGGTGCAAGCCACTGTGCCAGGCTTTGAGCTTCCTTTTAAAAATTAAAAATACTACTTTGTCAGTATTATTGAAAAGTATACATGTTAATTTTAGAAAAATTAACAAAAGGAGAAACTAAATGTCACCCGTAATCTTGCATCCAGAACTCCCTGTCAACCCTATGGTGTACATGTTATTTCAGACCTTTTCCAGATCCAAGTGTGAATGTGTATAATTTAAAAAATAAAAACAGAATAATTCAGTATCTGTATTTGTTTGACATGCTTTCACTCAACAATGGATGGTAAACATCTTTCTCTAACATCCATCATTCTCATACAGCATGAATTTCAATGAGTATATCAGTATAGCACATCCTATATTGACATATAAGATGATAGATCCATATTGTTGGAATTATAGGATGCCTCTAATTTTTCATTGTGGGACATGCTTTGTTTTGGGGGTGGGGTTGTTTTTTTGAGACAGAGTCTCACTCTGTCACTCTGGGTAGAGTGCAGGGGCATCATAGCTCACTGCAGCCTCGACCTCATTCCTCTTGGGCTCGAGCAATCCTCTTGCCTCAGCTCCCCCAGTAGCTGGAACTACAGGGGAGCACCAGCAGTTTTTCTATTTTTTAGAGATGGGATCTTGCTCTTGCCAGGCTGGTCTTGAACTCCTGAGCTCAAGCAATCTACCTGCCTTGGCCTCTCAGACTGCTAGGATTACAGCTGTGAGCCACCACGCCTGGCCTGGAACATGCTGTGATTAGCTTTTTGCAGCCCTTCTTTTGATCACATCTCTGTCTATCCTTGGCTAAATTAGAAGTGGGATCACTGTGATCCCAGGCCTTTGTTCTGTGTAGTCACGGCCAGAATACAAATATCACTTGCACACAGCAGTGGGCCTTGTCTGAGCATTGTGCTGTGTGATGCCTCTGAGTGCAGGGGTGGAGCTGTGAGGTGGGGCACAGTCAAAAGGACATGCACTTCACCAGAAATCAGCCAGAGTGTCTTGTACCTGGCAGATGCTGAGGTTGTGCCGTGGTCCTAGCAAACTATTATTCAAATGAATTTCCCCTCCTTTCTTTCAGGGAACACTCATAGAGTGGACCAAAGGTTTCAAGGCTACTGACTGTGAAGGGGAGGACGTGGTGGACTTGCTCAGGGAAGCCATCAAGAGGAGAAATGTAGGATGTGGTGTTGAGGCTCTTGCCTGCCTCTGGCCCTCCCCTAGGCCTCTTGGCTCTGCCATGCTGTGCCCAGGTCCCTGTGACTCTGGCCTCGTCCCACCCTGGGCTGGTATGCCCCTCCTAAGCCTTCTTGACCTACACATTCTACTTACAGTAGAGCTGCTTTCTTTCAGGAGTTTGACCTGGACATAGTTGCAATCGTGAATGACACAGTGGGGACCTTGATGACCTGTGGCCATGAAGATCCTAATTGTGAGATTGGCCTGATTGCAGGTATGTGGTCAGGTGTAGCCCACTGGCCTAAATCCCTAAGTCCTTGGAGGTCCCCTTCTAACAGAATGACAAATGGGGGCATTTTTCCAGCATACAGAGGCTCTGAGATTTTCCATCACCTAGTTTCTAAGTCTTCACTTAATATCTTTCTCCATTAAGGATCCTAAGACAAGGTCATCCCTTCTGTTGAGGAAGAAGAATGACATAGGAAGAAGGGATTTTCAAACTAGGGCCTTGGGCAGATCGTCCTGAGCGGAAGAAGCCCACAGTTGGATCATGTTGGTCTGGGGCTGAGGGAGCTAGATTTTCACTCTGGCTCTGATGTGCACCTCCTCTGTTCACTGAATTCTTCTAGTTCTCAGAGTGCCCAGGAAGGGGGAGAGTTGGAAAGAAACATAGATGGGGGAGGGGGATGGCCTGAGGTGACACAGGGGTGTTGGGGTTTTGGGGAGATCAAGGACAAGGATGGATTCCAGGGGAGGACTCTTGCTAAGAGGTGGGGAGATGGGTGAAGATGAGGGTAAAAGGCATTCCAGGTGACAGGGAGATGGTTTAATAATGGTAGAATCTTGGCTTGGCACCTATAGCTCAGCGGCTAGGGTGCCAGCCACATATACCAGAGCTGGCGGGTTTGAATCCAGCCCAGGCCTGCCAAACAACAATGACAACTACAACCAAAAAATAGCTGAGCATTGTGATGGGCACCTGTAATCCCAGCTACTTGAGAGGCTGAGGCAAGAGAATCTCTTTTTTTTTTTTTTTTGTGTCAGAGTCTCAAGCTATTGCCCTGGGTAGAGTGCTGTGGCGTCATAGCTCCCAGCAACCTTCCGCTCTTGGGCTTAAGTGATTCTCTTGCCTCAGCCTCCCAAGTAGCTGGGACAATAGGCACCCACCACAACACCCTTTTTTTTGTTGTTGCAGTTGTCACTGTTGTTTTAGCTGGCCTGGGCCAGGTTTGAACTTGCCAGCCTTGGTGTATGTGGCCAGTGCCCGACCCACTGAGCTATGGGTGCCACCACAAGAGAATCTCTTAAGGCCAAGTGTTTAAGGTTGCTGTGAGCTGTGACGCCATGGTACTCTACCAAGGGTGACATAGTGAGACTCTGTCTCAAAATAAATAAATAAATAAATAACAATAATGGTAGAATCTGGGGGAAGTTGTTCCATTTGGCCATCTGGGCTTCCTGCATATAAGCAGTAAGGCGACAGGGCTATACTGGGTACCTTCAATGCCAGGTGTGAGGTTTCATCTCACTCTACCCCTTACTCATTCTGTGAGCTTGGGTAGGTTGCTTTGTCTGTCTGACTTGACTTTCCTCACCTGTGGGAGGAGTTGAGATTAGATTTAAGAGGGCAAAGAGATGAGGCCCACTTGATTGACTAGAATAGTTGCTTGGACTGCTGTGTTAGGAATAGTTCTGGGGCCAGGTCATGGGCTCACAGATGGCAAGCATTTGCTTGCCCAAGACCAGATGATTCCTCATGGTCCCTTTCAGCTCTGACTGATATTTCCATGACCACTTGGAAGCTCTGTGTGCCTAGAGCTTAACAGTGCTGATGAGGAGGAGGAGGAGGAAGATGCTTCCATGTAAAAGAAACTCATTAATATCACCTCAGTTTCTCTTTTTAACACATCCACGAGGCAGTTATTACTTCCTTTTTACAGATGAAGAAACTGAGACCTCAGCAGACTTGCCTGAGGTCACCAGCTATGAGTGTGTCACACCAGTAGTGTATGAGTCCAAGGCCAAATTCTTGTTGACTGCACTCTTCCGCCTCTCTAAGATCTGAAGTCCCTTTGCTGTCTGTCCTAGGAACAGGCAGCAACATGTGCTACATGGAGGAGATGAGGAACATCGAGCTGGTTGAGGGGGATGAAGGAAAGATGTGTATCAACACAGAGTGGGGGGGCTTTGGAGACAACGGCTGCTTGGATGACTTTCGCACACAGTACGACGCAGAGGTGGACGAGGGGTCTTTGAACCCTGGCAAACAGAGGTGAAAAGGGTGCATGAGTACACTTACACAGGGTGCATAGCATCTCTGCCAGACTGGGATTGAGGGGTGGGTACCACTTTCATATCATAGACACTATAGCTTTGTGTGTGTGTTACCACTGTCAAATGTCAATGAGGTGTCTCAATGGAATAAAAGAAAAATGTTATGGCAACTTTCTAACAGGTAGAATGCAGGGGTCCCTTTTTTCTAATTAGTATAAGGTACCATAAGAGCTAGTGGTGGCTCTGGAAGTGGCAGAGGCCGTCAGAATGCCCATTTGCTGGGAGCATGGTAACGTAGCAGACCCTCTCAGGATGAGCTTTTAGTGGGTCTAGTTTACAGATCCATGTCATCAGCCTTTTGAGAGCTGGCTGCCAGGTTGGGCACCTCTTCTGGGGGTGGCAAAGTGGGAGTGCTGGTTCTTGCTCGTGATGTCATGTCCTACCATGGGTTACAATCACTTGTGAAGTGTATTCCAATTACTAACCACACTAAAAATACTGCAAATAATTAATGGCTTAAAAATCTATTAGAATTTCACTTGCACTCTGATAGACCTTCCTGAGTAGGAGAGAAAGTGGTAGATAGAGACAGCACTAGCACGCTAGGTGTTCAAAATTAACCGGGCCCCATCCACAAGGACGAGGTTGGGAAACTTGTTCTATAAAAGACCAGGAAGTAAATGTTTCAGGTGTTTCAAGCCAGAGGGTCTTTATCACAACTAAACTCAGTCCCTTAATATATAAAAATAAGGGGGCTGAGGATGGTAGCTCACATCTGTAATCCTAGCACTCTGGGAGGCCAAGGGGGGTGGATTGCCTGAGCTCAGGAGTTTGCTACCAGTCTGAGCAAGAGTGAAAACCTAACTGTAAAAATAGCCAGGCGTTGTGGTGGGCTTCTCAGCTACCTTCTAACAGGTAGAATGCAGGGGTCCCTTTTTTCTAATTAGTATAAGGTACCATAAGAAAGCTGAGACAAGAGGATGACTTGAGCCTAAGAGTTTGAGGATGCTGTGAGCTATGATGCCACAGCACTCTACTGAAGGTGACAAAGTGAGACTCTGTCTCAAAAAAAAAAAAAAAAAAAGCTACACACACACACATATATATATATAAAATAAGGGAAAACATAGATTTCTTGAGGTGGGTGCTCTCCAGGGTGAGAGGTTTTGCAGATGGGCGTTGTGATGGGATGCCTGGGCTGAGGGCACCTTAGGAGCTGCCAGACTGGGAACGGTGTCTAGGAAGGGCTTGGGCAAGGCGGCAAAAGCAATCTGGTAGTTGTTCATCTTCCTTTGGTGCTAGTCTTTGTAGGTGGAAGGCAGGTGAGTTGGAGCAAGCCCAGCAGAACAAGGGATTACTCCAGAAGGAAGGAATCTTATCTTTGAACCCCAAGTTGGGGCATCTGAGTATTCTGGCTCTTCTTCCAAGTCAGTTTTGTGGTTGTATCCACTGAAGGCTCACGTGTTTGGACTGAGAACTTAAGGGGGCAGCACATTTGAATTTGTCTTGCAGCCACCATAATTTGCTTCTTTTAGTGTTGGTTCCTTAGACTGATGGGGTCCTGAACAGTTAAGAGAGCCCAAGCCCAGCACATAAGTGTTGCCACTTGACTTGGCAGGCAGTGGCAGTCTATCTTATGTCATTGTCAGTGATGGCATGTGTCTCCATTACACATACCTGTGAAGAGAGCCTCCCCAGGGCCCGGTTGGTACAAAGCCCCCTTTTCCCTCTAGAAAGTGGGAGTGAACTAACAGCTTTTAGTGCCCCTGGTGTGTGTAGACCAGGCGTCCTCAAACTTTTTAAACAGGGGGCCAATTCACTGTCCCTCAGACCGTCAGAGGGCCAGACTATAGTTAAAAAAACAAACAAACAAAAAAAAAAACTATGAACAAATTCCTATGCACACTGCACATGTCTTATTTTGAAGTAAAAAACAAAATGGGAATAAATACAATTCACACCACTTCACGTGGCCTGCGGGCCGCAGTTTGAGGATGCCTGGTGTAGACAGTTGCTATCTCTAGCAACAGAATTTCTAGTGGAAAAGATTTGTACAGGCTCGGCGCCTATGGCTCAAGCAGCTTAGGGGCCAGCCACATACACCTGAGCTGGTGAGTTTGAATCCAGCCGGGGCCTGCCAAACAACAATGACAGCTGCAATAAAAAAATAGCCAGGTGTTGTGGCGGGCGCCTATACTCCCAGCTACTTGGGAGGCAGAGGCAAGAGAATCGCTTGAGTCCAGGAATTGGAGATTGCTGTGAGCTGTGATGCCATGGCACTCTACCCAGGGCGACAGCTTGAGGCTCTGTCTCAAAAAAAAAGAAAAAAAGGTTTGTACAAAACCAAGGAGAATTGGCTTTGGGGCCAAGAGCAGGATGCACTTTTGCTTAGCGCCTGCTGACACCAGCTTTGTGGCACCTAACAGACTGGTGGGGGCTCTGCAGATGACAACTTACAGGGCTTGTTCTTTGCAGCTGGCATGTGGTGAGGTGGGACCTGGGTCCTAGTTGGTATGGCTTCAAAGCCCGGCTTTCTCACATCACGCTGTCTTCCGCATTGCATCTCCGCCCTCCCCAAACTATCCCTCTTCTCCAAACAGATACGAGAAAATGACCAGCGGGATGTACCTGGGGGAGATTGTGCGGCAGATCCTGATCGACCTGACCAAGCAGGGACTTCTCTTCCGAGGGCAAATTTCAGAGCGTCTCCGGACCAGGGGCATCTTCGAAACCAAGTTCTTGTCCCAGATCGAAAGGTGATGTGTGATCAAGTTCAGTATGAGAGGCTCCGACGGGGATGTGCTGCCATCATACCAGGGTTGGGCTAATTTTAGATTTAAAAATCAAAACAGAAGGCTGGTCACAGTGGCTCATGCCTGTAATCCTAGCACTGTGAGAGGCCAAGGCAGGTAGATTCCTTGAGCTCAGGAGTTCAAGACCAGTATCAGCAAGAGTGAGACCTGATCTCTACTAAAAATCTAGCTGGATGTCATCGTGCGTCCCAGCTACTTGGGAGGCTGAGGCAAGAAGATTGGTAGAGCCCAAGAATTTGAGGTTGCTGTGAGTTATGATGCCATGGCACTCCATCCCGGGCAACAGAGTGACACCCTGTCTCTAAATAAATAAATAAAAACAGAAAGACTTTGGCTAGGCCGATCCCTCTCTCCAGCTGCATCGGGGTCTCCGTGACAAGGTCCATGTGCACAGCTGTGGGGTCAGCAGCCTGGCTGGGCCTCAGAGCCCTTAGAGAAATGACTATTTCCTCCACTGAGGTTCCTAAATGGTTAAGGTAGCAATTAGATTAAGATTAAAAAATAATCCTCTTTTATTCCTGAAAAGATAATTTGTCCATAATATGAAAAAATGTCTGAAAAAAAATCACTGATATGTTCACCCCCAAATACAGCTACTTTGATTTTTGCACAGAATAATCCCTTTTAAATTCTTGAATGCATACACTTTTTGTTATTATAATCATATTACATATGTCTCTTTGTATATTATTATTTATTCAGTGTTTGTTCATGAATTCTGTTTCATTATTTTACTTTTTATTATGAAAAGTTGTAAGCATATACAAAAGTAGAGGAAGAAGTAAAATGAACTCAGCGTTTCCATTATCACCTTCAACAGTGATCAGCTCATGGCCAAACTGGGTCTCTCTATACTCCTGCCATCCCCACCCCCGGGGTTGAGTTAATTTGAAACATTTCTTACATTTTATCTTAGTTCATCTGTATTTCAAAATGTATTTCTAAAATATAAGGGTTCTTTGGGTCAGCATGGCGGCTCCCACCTGTAATCCTAGCACTCTGGAAGGACCAGGTGGGTGGACCACCTGAGCTCAGGAGTTCAAGAACAGTCTGAGTGGCTGGGTGCCTGTACCTCAGTGGCCAGGGAGCCAGCCACATATACCAGAGCTGGTGGGTTCAAATCCAGCCTGGGCCTGCCAAACAACAATGACAATTACAACCAAAAAATAGCTGGCCATTATAGCAGGCACCTGTAGTCCCAGCTACTTGGAAGGCTAAGACAAGAGAATCACTTAAGCCTAACAGTTTAGGGTTCTGTGAGCTATAACACCATAGCATTCAACCCCTGGGCAACTGAGTGAGATTCTGTCCCCCTCCTCCCTACACACACACAAAGAGTAAAAAAGTACTTACTGTGCTTTCAACTTCTTATGGAAATGATTTAATTAATGATCTTTAAAAATTTTCACAGCACACCTAAGTTCTTCTCATGGCACACCAGTTGAAAATCACTGATTTATCAGCTGGAATACCTCTAGAAAGAGGAACATCTTCTTAACAACTCTTTGATGAAATTATCACTTTGAATGGCTGCAAATGTTACATTATGTTACTGTACTATAATTTACTAAACTTTCCCTTCCATATAGAATATCTAGCTTATAATTTGTAAATTTCTGCTATTCTGAGTAACACCATAGTTATTCTTTCCATATACATACTTATTTGCATATTTTGATTATTCCTTAGTACTAGAAACATTTGGTTCAAAGAAAGATTTCCCGATGGATACCCTATTTTTTTATTTTTATTTTTTAATTAAATCATAGCTGTGTACATTAATGCACTCATGTGTTACAATGTGCTGGTTTTATATACAATCTGAAATACTTTCATCAAACTGGTTAGCATAGCCTTCACCACATTTCAGATGCCAGCACACTAGCTCACGCCTGTAATACCAATACTTTGGGAGGCTGAGGCAAGAGGATTGCTTAAGGTGGCTCGGTGCTTGTAGTTCAGTGGTTAGGGCACCAGCCACGTACGTGGAGGCTGGCAGGTTTGAACCCCGTGTTGGCCTGCTAAATAACAATAACTAGTATAACAAAAAAATAGCTGAGCATTGTGGCGAGCACCTGCAGTCCCAGCTACTTGGGAGGCTGAGGCATGAGAATTGCTTAAGCCCAAGAGTTAGAGATTGCTGTGAGCTGTGACGCCATGGCACTCTACCCTACTGAGGGCAACATAATGAGACTCTGTCTCGGAAAAAAAAAAAAAAAAAAAAAGGATTGCTTAAGGTCAGGATTTTAAGACCTGCCTGATTGGGCGGGCGAGGTAGCTTATGCCTGAAATCCTAGCACTCTGGGAGCTCGAGGCAGACAGATTGCTTGAGTTCATGGGTTCAGGACCAGCCTGGGGAAAAATCGAGACCCTTGTCTCTACTAAAAATAGAAAAACTGAAGTAAGAGGATTGCTTGAGCCCAAGAGTGGGAGGTTGCTGTGACCTATGATGCCATAGCACTCTACCCAGGGTGACAGCTATCTCAAAAAAAAAAAAAGAAAAGAAAAAAAAGATCTGCCTGAGCAAGAATGAGCTGAGCAAGAATGAGACACTACTGTCTTTATTAAAAATAGAAAAATTAGGTGGGTGTTATGGCAGGCGCCTATAGTTCTAACAACTAGTGAGTCTGAGGCAGGAGGATGGCTTCAGCCCAGGAGTTTGAGGTTGCAGTGAGCTCTGATCACACCACTGCACTTTAGGCATGGCAACAGAGTGAGACCCTGGCTCCAAACATGCATGAACAAACAAACAAACAAATAAAGTAAATAAGTTCCAGTTGCTAGACCACCAATTCAGTACAGATGTGTCAGTTGCACTGTCTCTGGTACTAGCACTAGATGTTATCTGATGCATTGTGTTTGGATTTTTCTCTCAATTTGCACTCATTCATTTAATTCTCCTAGTCTTTATGGCAAGATGCCCACAAGCAAAAAAATCACTTTACAGTGGGAAAAAATAAAACACTTTATAAATGAAGGTGGTATACTTAATGAGGGATAGTGGATGGGCTTTTGTGTCAGAGTTCTCCATTGTCTGAGGATATGGGGGCAGAATCAGTAAAGCAGCCAAGATTGTGTCTTTGTGAAGAGTTGTTAGCAGGCCTTCAGCATCCTTCTGCCTAGTCTTCAACTCTGAACAAATTGGTTTAAAAATCATCACTTTGGTGACCAGAGGGATCATTTTTTTTGCTATAGAAAATGGCTTCTCCCTCATATGCAACAAATAAGCAAGTTTACTCATGTTTGCCTTACTATTTTTTTTCCACCTGTAGTCCCAGCTACTTGGGAGGCTGAGGCAAAAGAATCACTTGAGCCAGGAGTTTGAGGTTGCTGTGAGCAACACTCTACTCAAGGTGAGAGAGTGAGATTCTGTCTCAAGACAAACCAACAAACAAAAACAAAAACCTTCATAAAATAAACAGAAAATCATGTTCACCTAGTGCCAATTAGAAAATGGTAGGTCTGGGAGCTGACTTGGAACCATTTCAAAGCATGTTGTCTAATGGCTGGGACAGTGGTTCTCAGGGGAAGAGCTCTAAGTTTTGAATTTAAGATTTCTCTCTACCACTTAACCTGTTTGTGCCATGTGGCCTGGGGGAGGTTACTTCACCTCTTTGGAATGAATTGTCCTTTTTTTCTTTTTTTAAGACTAGTGGAGTGTAGTAGTGGGAAGCGGGGGAAGAGTAGAACAAGGAGTTCGATCTGTTACTGTGAACCAGTGGTTCTCAACCTTCCTAATGCCGTGACCCTTTAATATGGTTCCTCATGTTGGGGGTCCCCGTATTAAAGGGTCGTGGCATTAGGAAGGTTGAGAACCACTGCTGTAAACAATTAAGTGAGACAACTCATCCTCTGTGAACCAGCCTGCGTCCTTCTTTAGGAGATTATAGCTCCTGTTAAAAGAGGAGTTTTATAAGCTCTGTTGCTTCACCCCCAGCCTTGCTCTGCGCATCGAGCAGGGGAATGTACATGAGAGAACGAAGAAAACTGTGACGGCGAGACCCTAGCAGGAACCGCAGATTTGCTCTTTATTATACACAGTGAAAGAAACCTTTTAAAAATTACTCATTCATGGCTTGATGCCTGTGGCTCAAGCGGCTAAGGTGCCAGCCACATACACCTGAGCTGGCAAGTTCGAATCCAGCCCAGGCCTGTCAAACAATAAAGATGGCTACAACCAAGAAATAGCCGGGCGTTGTGGCAGGCACCTGTAGTCCCAGCTACTTGGGAGGTGGAGGCAGGAGACTCGCCTGAGCCCAGGAGTTGGAGGTTGCTGTGAGCTGTGATGCCATAGCACTCTACCCAGGGCAACAGCTTAAGGCTCTGTCTCAAAAAAAAAAAAAATTATTCATTTGAGAAATTCTTAAAAAATACAAATAAATAAAAGGAAGACAGTAAGATTTACCTGTAATCCTACTAACAACTGAATAGTGTTCTGCTTTTTTCTGTGCAAGAACAAACATGAAAACAAAAAGCAAACAAAAAGCCCAGACCATATGGCACATAGTATTTTTTGTTTGTTTTTTGGCGGGGTCTGGGTTTGAACCTGCCACCTCCAGTATATGGGGGCGGCACCCTACTCCTTTGAGCCACAGGCACCGTCCAGTACATAGTATTTTATAATTCTTCTTTTCAGTACGTCATGAACATTTTCCATGGCATTAAATATTCTGCAAACTCATCTGTAAGGTCTGCAAAGAATTGTATTGTCTGGCTATCCTGCCACTCACCTGCTGAACCCCTGTATGGCCATTATTGTTTCTCAGTTGTTCTTTCTTGGTAACACTCCACTTCCCTAAGTATGGGTATGACTCCACATTTTTTAGCTTGGGAGTCAGAGGTCTGTTAAATACCATTAGTTCACTGTGAGATAATCAGAGTCTAGTCCTGAGGTCAGCCTGTCCCCAGGATAGGTGTTTCTCTGTACGTGTTTATGGTCCTACCGGATTCTTGTCCTCTAAGGTGCTGATTGTATTTTGTATATGTATTTATTCACTTGCCCAGTTAATGTACCCAGCCCTAAACTGGCTACTGTGAAGATATAGTCACATTCTCAAAGAGCAGACAAATCAGAAAAAGGGAAAAGAAAGCAGAGAAGAAAAAATGAAATAGAAGGAAAGTTGGCCTCCAAATTACTGGGCCCACAGTATAGCAGCTGGGATGATTCATGGGGAAGTGCTGGAGTTGGTGTGAGAAGGCTTGGTTTTGAATTCTGGCTCTCTACTGTCTGAGAGGGCAAAGGTTTAGCACTCTGAACCTCAGACTCCTCTTCTGAAAAAACGGGTGCCTGGCATGTTGGTGGCTGATTCCAACGTAGCTTCTACTAAGATAATAGATGTGAATGTGCCTAACATAGGAGGTACTCACACTTTTTAAAAGATGTTGGAACTTCCTGGGATGATGGATGGACCTTCTTGAGTTTCAGCTTCTAAGGCCTTCTGCTCCAACCTGGCCATTGCCTGGGCTGATTTTTCCTCCCTGCTGCTAGGGCATCTAAGACTGTGAGTGGAGTTGATCAGGCTCCAGGGCCCCAAGAGGCAGGTCTGACCGGCTGCTCTGCTTGCCTGCAGTGACCGGCTGGCCCTCCTCCAAGTCAGGAGGATCCTGCAGCAACTGGGCTTGGACAGCACGTGTGAGGACAGCATCGTGGTGAAGGAGGTGTGTGGAGCAGTGTCACGGCGGGCGGCCCAGCTCTGCGGGGCTGGCCTAGCCGCCATAGTGGAGAAAAGGAGGGAAGACCAGGGGCTTGAGCACCTGAAGATCACCGTGGGTGTGGACGGCACCCTGTATAAGCTGCATCCTCAGTGAGTGCCCACAGAGGCGGGGTGGGGGGTGTGGGACAGGGGAGGTGCCGGGGGCTGAGTGTGGACATGGCTTAGCCTCCTCAGCTACAGAGTGGGAAGATGTGTCCCTGTCCTTTTATGGGAAAGAAGTGCTGTGTTGTGAAGTCACAGGTTAAATCTGATAGACAAGATAGATGTGAGCCCTGGGGCCTCTGCTTCCTGGCAACACAATGTGGGAACATTAGCCAGCCTCTAGGCCCAGGTTCCTCATCTGTAAAAAGCCAGCAGTGATAATTCTTACCTCCTAGGGCTGAGTGCATGAGGATTAAATGAGTTAATATATGTAAAGTGCTTCATACAGTGCTCAGAAAAATGGGTTATTATTATATTTCCCCCAAACTCACAGGGTAGTAATAAGAACTGATTCTTTGCACAGCACAGGCATTAGTCAAATATAAGCTTTTTATAATTTCTCGAGCTCAGAATGGTGGACAGAAGTATTAAGAACCCTGTCAGGCAAAGGAGATTTGAATCTTTGCTCTACCGCTTGGAACTGGGAGGGCCAGGGCCAGTTTCTCCTCTCTCTCTTTTTTTAAAAACCATCTCCCAGCTTCAGTTCTTTTTCTCTAAAATGAAAACAAAAGTTAGACCTATTTTGAGTTGTGAGGATTAAATAATAGTATCTATACAGTGTGTGGCACTTCACAAAAATGTCAATAATGAAAGCTTTTTTTTTTCCCTCGAGACAGAGTCTCACTATGTCACAGTCAGTAGAGTGCTGTGGTGATACAGCTCACAGCAACCTCCAACTCTTGGGCTTGAGTGATTCTCTTGTCTCAGCCTCCCAAGTAGCTGGGACCACAGGTGCCCACCACAATGCCTGGCTATGAAAGCTTTTTTTTTTATTCAATGTTTTACATTTTGTTTTACTGAAAAGTGCTAACCAGGTTGTATATATTTCCAATCATGCTGAAATGTATTCATGAATATATCATTTTTATAATCCCAAATCCTTAGCCCTTCATATGATACAAACTAATTATTAAAAATAACCGAGTAGTATTTTCTCTTGGTTTTCCTCTTGGGGCCACATTGGGTTTTTTTTTTTTTTTGAGACAGAGTATTAACTATGTCATCCTAGGTAGAGTGCTATGGCGTCACAGCTCACAGCAACCTCCAGCTCCTGGGCTTAGGCGAATCTCTTGCCTCAGCCTCCCAAGTAGCTGGGACTATAGGCGCCTGCCATAGTGCCCGGCTATATTTATATTTTTGTTGTTGCAGTTGTTTAGCTCGCTTGGGCCAGGTTCGAACCTGCCACCCTCAGTGTATGTGGCTGGCGCCCTAACCACTGTGCTATGGGTGCCAAGCCAAGGGAGCACATATTTTTGATCTAGTTCTTATAGGACTCTCCCTCCAACCAAGACCTAACTAACCAAGGGATTAAAAAAACCCACATGGGCAGCACCTGTGGATCAGTGAGTAGGGCACCGGCCCCATATGCCGAGGATGGTGGGTTCAAACCCAGCCCCGGCCAAACTGCAACAAAAAAATAGCTGGATGTTGTGGTGGGCGCCTATAGTCCCAGCTACTTAGGAGGCTGAGGCAAGAGATTGGCCTAAGCCCAAGAGCTGGAGGTTGCTGTGAGCTGTGAGTCCACGGCACTCTACCACGGGTGATAAAGTGAGACTCTGTCTCTACAAAAAAACAAACAAACAAACAAAAAAAAAACCCACCACATGATTATTACAACAGGTGCAGATAAAGCATTTGCTAAAATCCAATACATTTTCATGAAAAAAGCATTCCTTAAACTAGGAATGAGGGAATTTCCTTAACCTGATAAGAGTATTTATGAAAATCCACAGCTACCATCTTCCTTAATGGTGAAAGACTGGGGGAGTGAAGCTGGGTGTGGTGGTTCGCACCTGTAATCCTAGCACTCTGAGAGGCTGAGGCTGGTGGATTGCTTGAGTTCTGGAATTCTAGATCAGTCTGAGCAAGAGTGAGAACCCATATCTACTAAAAATAAAAAAATGAGCACAGCACTCTAATGGGCTCCTTTGTAGTCCTGGCTATTCTGGAGACTGAGTAAATAGGATCACTTCAGGCCAAGAGTTTGAGGTTTCTGTGAGCTATGATGCCACAGCACTCTACCCAGGGTGACAGAGTAAGACTCTGTTTCAAAAAAAAGAAAGAAAGGTAGGGCATGGTGGCTCATGCCTGTAATCCCAGCACTCTGGGAAGCTGAGGTGGGTCAATTGCCTGAGCTCACAGGTTTAAGACCAGCCTGAGCAAGAGCAAGACCCTCTAACAGCTGGGCATTGTAGTGGGTGCCTGTAGTCCCAGCTACTTGGGAAAGCTGAGGCAAGAGAATCATTTGAGCCCAAGAGTTAGAGGTCGCTCTGAGCTATGAGGCCATAGCACTCTACCAAGGGCAACAAAGTGAGACACTGTCTCAGGAAAAAAAAAAAAAAAAAAAGATATCTGCCCACCCCTGTTCATTGCAGCTCTATTCCCAATAGCCAAGATATGGAATCAGCCTAAAGGTCCATCAACAGACAAAGGGATGAAGAAACTGTGGCACATGTATACAATGGAATATTTTTCAGACTTAAAAAAATAAGGAGGCTGGGCGTGGTAGCTCACGCCTGTAGTCCCAGCGCTGTGGGAGGCTGAGGCGGGTAGATTGCCTGAGCTCAGAGGTTCGAGACCAGTATGACCAGCAGTGAGCCAGAGTAAGACCCCGTCTCTACTAACATCAAAAACAGCCGAGCATCTCCAGATAAAGAAGAAAATGAACAACAAAAAAGAGTACTTCAAACAAAGAAAAATGTACAAGCAAGTTGAAATTTAAAAATAATAATAATTTAAAAAAATAATAAAAAAAAAATAGTAAGAAGGAGGCTCGGTGCCTGTAGCTTAAGAGGCTGCCAGCCACATACACCAGAGCTGGCAGGTTCGAATCCAGCCTGGGCCTACCAAACAACAATGACAACTACAACCAGAAAAAAATAAATAGCTGGGCGTTATATCAGGCACCTGTAGTCCCAGCTACTTGGGAGGCTGAGGCAAGAGAATCACTTAAGCCCAGGAGTTGGAGGTTGCTGTGAGCTGTGATGCTATGGTACTCTACCTAGGGCAACAGTTTGAGGCTCTGTCTCAAAGAAAAAAAAAAAAAACAAATAATAAGTAGGAAATTCTTCCATTTGGTATGACATACATGGACCTGGAGGATATTATGCTAATGAAATAAGCCGGACAAATATTGTCTGATCTCACTTCTATGTAGAATCTAAAGAAAAAAAAATCAGAGCTAGAGAAAGAAACAGTGGTTACCAAGGGTATATGCGGGGGGCATGGGGGCAGGGGGGTGGGGATTGGGGAGTGGGGGGGGGAGAAGACTGGAGGTCAGAGGATACAAAGTAGCAGATACACAGGATGACTGAGCCCAGAAATCTAATGTGCAACATGGGAACTATAGGGGATAATGTATTTGACATTTTTGTTAAACAAGTAGATTTTAGCTGTTCTTTTTTTTTTTTCAGAGACAGAGTCTCACTTTGTCTCCCTTGGTAGAGTGCTGTGACATCACAGCTCACAGCAACCTCCAGCTCTTGGGCTTAGGCGATTCTCTTGCCTCAGCCTCCAGAGTAGCTGGGACCACAAGGGCACACCACAACACCTGGCTATTTTTTTCTTGCAGTTTGGCCCAGGCCGGTTTGAACCCTCCACCCTCAGTATATGGGGCTGGCGCCCTACTCATTGAGCTACAGGCACCGCCTGATTTTAGCTGCTCTTATAGAAAAAGTACCCGGGCAGCACCTGTGGTTCAGTGGGTAGGGTGCTGGCCCCATATACCGAGGGTGGAGGGTTCAAACCTGGCCCAGGCCAAACTGCAAGAAAAAAATAGCCGGGTGTTATGGCAGGTGCCTATATAGTCCCAGCTACCTGGGAGGCTGAGGCAGGAGAATTGCCTAAGCCCAGAAGTTGGAGATTGCTGTGAGCTGTGATGTAACGGCACTCTACCGAGGGCAATAATGTGAAATTCTGTCTCTCTCTAAAAAAAAAAAAAAAAAAAGGAAAAGAAGAAAGTACCCATGTAAGATACCCGTGTAAGATGTTAATCTGCTTCACTGTAGTAACCATTTTATTACCTATATCTATGCCATAACAGTATCTTTGTAAATCTCAAATACACACAATAACAATTTAATTTTTTTGAAAGGCTGGATGTGGTGTTACACACCCATAGTCCTTGCTACTGGAGAGGTTGAGACAGGAGGATCGCTTGACCCTGGGAGTTCTACTTCAGCTTAGGCACCATAATGAGACCCAACCTCAAAGAAATGAACAAGTAAAACAGATTTTTAAAAATTGTTTTCTTTGGCTGGACATGGTGACTCATGCCTATAATCCTAGCACTCTGGGAGTCTGACATCAGTGGATTTCTTGGGCTCAGTTGTTCGAGAATAGTCCAAGCAAGATAGAGATCCCATCTATACTAAAAGAGAAAAATTATCAGGGTATTGTGGCAGGTACATGTAGTCCCAGCTATTTAGGAGTCTAAGGCAGGAGGATCACATGAATCCAGGAGTTTGAAGTTGCTGTTAGCTAGCCTGATGCCACAACACTCTAGCCTAGGCAACAGAGTGAAACTCTGTCTCAAAAAAAAAAAAAATTTAGGCTCGGCACCTGTGGCTCATGCGGCTAAGGCACCAGCCACATACACCTGAGCTGGCAGGTTCGAATCCAACCATCCAACCTTGGGCCTGCCAAACAACAATGACAGCTGCAACCAAAAATTAGCCGGGCTTTGTAGCAGGCGCCTGTAGTACCAGCTGCTTGGGAGGCAGAGGCAGGAGAAGTGCTTGAGCCCGGAGTTGGAGGTTGCTGTGAGCTGTGATGGTATAGCACTCTACCCAGGGCAACAGCTTGAGGCTCTGTCTCAAAAAAAAAGAAAGAAAAAATTTATTAACATAGCCAACTACTATTTTTTTTTTTAAAAAAATATATATATATTTTGAGACAAAATCTCACTTTGTTGCCCTGGGTAGAGTGCTGTGGCGTCACAGCTCACAGCAACTTCCAACTCGTGGGCTTAAGAATTCTCTTGCCTTAACCTCCCATGTAGCTGGTACAGCTGGTAGCCAGCAGCACCTGACTATTTTTTGGTTATAGTAGTCATTGTGGTTTGGCAAACCTGGGCTGGATTCGAACCTGCCAGCTCCGGTGTATGTGGCTGGTGTCCTAGCCGCTGAGCCTTAAAATATTTTTTGTAAAAAAAAAAAAAAAAAGTTACATAAAAATGGGCAGTGCCTGTGGCTCAAAGGGGTAGGGTGCCGGCCCCATATGCCATAGGTGACAGGTTCAAACCCAGCCCCAGCCAGAAACTGAAAAAAAAAAAAAAGTATTTTTAAAACATTTTTTTGAAAAAGAAGCTGTTTAGAGCTTTGAGACCCAAGCTGGAGGAAACTAGATCACAATCATTTATAAATATGGTGACTCCACACACATGGGCTGATGATGTTTCTCTCTCTTTTTCATAGCTTTTCTCGGATATTGCAGGAAACTGTGAAAGAACTAGCCCCGTGCTGCGATGTGGCCTTCGTGCTGTCGGAAGACGGCAGTGGAAAGGGAGCAGCTCTGATCACTGCCGTGGCCAAGAGGCTGCAGCAGGCATGGAAGGAGAACTAGGAACCCAGCCTTCCCGCTGCACCCTGAACACTGACCAGTCAGTCTTTTCTCTGGCAAATGAGTTGGTCAGAGACCAAAGGGCAACCTCCTAGATGATTTCACCTTCTGGATGGTTGAAAGAGAACCCCAGGCTCTCGGGTACTCTTAGCGTCTTGTGGCTGGCTTTGCAATGACATTACACGACATCTGTATTTGCTGAATTTGGCCAAAGATGGGCCAGCTTGTGAAATCAAACTGTCCGTCTTGAGAGATCCCTTCCAGCAAATTTTCCACTGGAGGCCTGAGCTGTCAGTTCTCTGTGGCTTTAGGTCCTGTGGCTGCTGGACTTGGAAACCTACAGAAGCTACTCATGTGGGCCTGGCTGGGATGTCCCACTGGGACATCTAAGCCATCTCTTATGGTAGATCAGGCCCTCTAGTTCCAGATGAACTATTGAGAGGAAGAGGGACTCATGTAATGACTTGGGGTGGGGGAAACCTAATCCAACTTGTCCTTAACTTATCATGTTGACTTCAAACCTAAGAGAGAACAAAGACTTTGGCTGCTGCAGAGGGCTGATTGCCAGGGAGCCCTGTAGCATTCATTTCATGTTCAGAGTGAGTTATGCTAGTACCCCGAAGGTGCTCATTCCTTCAGGAACATGTGCCATGGGGTAAGGTGCTATTTGGGGCATCTGTTTTTCATTTTATAAGTGGTTGTGTTGCAGTTGATAGTTGTTTTAAGGACTGTTAGGTGTATGAAATTCAGTGAATTAATAAAAAATATTTGATTTTCCAAGAAACTTTGCATGAGGTGGTGATATTTCTTTTGGGAGATTCGATTTGTTGGTGGAATAAAGGCTGCATGGAGTCAGAAGGAACACGAGCACACCTCTAGTCTCAGCTTTCTACTGACGAGGGGGAATAGATGGAATATTTTCTACACTTTCCCTACCAGATTATCCAAATTCATTTGAATGCTTCAGTTACTGAGCATTCAGTTACCATGTGATCCCACCTTTTCTTGTTTTTTTTGAGACAGAGTCTCACTTTGTCACCCTTGGTAGAGTGCTGTGGCCTTACAACTCCAACTCAAACTCTTGGACTCAAGCGATTCTCTTGCCTCAGCCTCCTAAATAGCTGGGACTACAGGCACTTGCTACAATGCCTAGCTATTTGGTTGCTATTGCTGTTGTTGCAGTTGTCATTGTTGTTTAGCTGGCCCAGATAGGGTTTGAACCTGCCAACCTTGGTGTATGTGGCTGGTGCCATACACACTGAGCTATGGGTGCAACCTGGAAGAAGTCCTTTTTTTTTTTTTTTTTTTTTGGTAGAGACAGAGTCTCACTCTGTTGCCCTCAGTAGAGTGCTGTGGCATCACACAGCTCACAGCAACTTCCAGTTCCTGGGCTTAGGCGATTCTCTTGCCTCAGCCTCCTGAGTAGCTGGGACTACGGGCGCCTGCCACAACGCCTTGCTATTTTTTGTTGTTGCAGTTTGTCCGGGGCCAGGTTTGAACCTGCCCCCCTTGGTATATGGGGCCAACGCCCTACTCACTGAGCCACAGGTGCCACTCTGGAAGAAGTCCTTTTGACCTTCAAACTGACCTCTAATTCCCTGGAACTCCATCCTCCCCCACACCCCATATCTCCGTTCTACCTTGGCTCCAGCCATTTCTCCCCTGGGCAGCTTCTCCTCCTCTTTTCATCTTCTCCTTTATCTGAACTTATTGTGAGTTTCTGTTTTGTTGCATAGACATATATGTAGGAGTTTTTCGCCTGGTCGTGAAGATTGTGAAACTCTTTGTCAGACACATTTTTGTATTTCCCAAGTAGACACAGCACCATGCCATTCTTAGTGAATAGTTATGGAGGAATGCAAGATCGAAAAATAGAACTTTTCAATTTCAAGAATTTTCTCTGGAAAGGATATAGACCAATATCATAGGAAACAAACTAAAAAGACTCAAATTCCACATAACACAGGTTAATTTTTTTTTTTTTTTTTTTTTTTGCAGTTTTTGGCCAGGGCTGGACTTGAACCTGCCACACCCGATACATGGTGCCACACCCAGTAGATGGTACCCTACTCCTTGAGCCACAGGTGCGCCCCAGGTTAATTTCATTTTGAGTTATGTGCTCAGTCATATGCTTAATTTTTTTCTTTTCTTTTCTTTTCTTTCTTTTTTTTTTTTTTTTTTTTGGAGATGGCATATCACTTTTTTGTCCTCAGTAGAGTGCTGTGGCGTCTCAGCTAACAGCAACCTCAAACTCTTGAGCTCAAGCAATCTTCTTGCCTCAGTCTCCTGAGTAGCTGGGACTACAGACGCCCACTACAATGCCTGGTTATTATTTTCTTTTATCTTTCATGCTTAAAGGCAAATGTATTCTGGCTTAGCACCTGTAGCTCAAGTGGCTAAGGTGCTAGCCACATACACCAGAGCTGGCAGGTTCAAATTCAGCTTAGGGCCCGCCAAACAGCAATGACAACTACAAGCAAAAACTAGACGGGCATTGTGGTGGGCGCCTGTAGTCCCAGCTACTTGGGAAGCTGAAGCAAGAGAATTGCTTAAGTCCAAGAGTTTGAGGTTGCTGTGATCTGTGATGCCACAGCACTCTACCCAGGGCAACAGCTTGAGGCTCTGCCCTCACCCCCAAAATAAATAAATAAATAAAATAAAGGCAAATGTAAAGAAAACACACACACACACACACACAATAAGGCAAATGTATTCAGTTCCTTTCCATGCAGCACATAATAAACTATGTACTTATTTCTTTTCCAAATCAACAGTTTGGGACAGCCTTTGAGGATCTATTCATTCTCTGCGGTGAACCATCTTGCAACATGATCTGATAAGTATCTGATGTAGGAGGAAAAGGAACATTCTTGCTGACCTACAGATTGGCGAAGTGGGGGCAGGGAGTGTACTAGGAGGAGAGCTAATGTCTCTATTGTCTTTTTTTTTTTTTTGGCAGTTTTAGGCCAGGGCCAGGTTCAAACCCACCACTCCCAGTACATGGAGCCGGTGCCCTACTCCTTGAGCCACAGGCACTGCCCTTTTTTTTTCTTTTTGAGACAGAGTCTCACTTTGTCCCCCTTGGTAGAGTGCCCTGGAGTCATAGCTCACAGCAACCTCCAACACTTGAGCTCAAGCGATCCTCTTGCCTCAGTTTTTTAATATTTATTATTTTTTAAATTTTTTTCTTTAGAGACAAGAGTCTCACTTTGTTGCCCTCGGTAGAGAGCTGTGGCGTCACAGCTCATGGCAACCTCCAGCTCTTGGGCTTACGCGATCCTCTTGCCTCAGCCTCCGAGTAGCTGGGACTACAGGCACCTGCCTCAACACCTGGCTATTTTTCTGTTGTTGCAGTTTGGCTGGGGCCGGGTTTGAACCCGCCACCCTTGGTGTATGGGGCTGGCACCCTACCCACTGAGCCACAGGTGCCATACAGTTTTTCTATTTTTAGTAGAGATGGGGTTTCACTCTTGCTCAGGCTGTTCTCAAACTCATGAGCTCAAGCCATTGACCCACCTGGGGCTCCCAGAGTACTAGGATTACAAGCGTGAGCCACTGCGCCCAGCCTTTATTGTCTCTTCTGCCACCAAGCTCAAGATAGGGCTGTATTAACTTGTACCAACAGATGCCTACAGAAGCCATTCAGAGTTTCCATGGCAGGGAAAAAGGCACAGGAAAAGAAGAAGAGAGACTTGGTGTCCTGTGGTCCTGTGCTGGAGTGTAGAGGCTGCTGGGTGGAAAAACCAGCAACAATGGAAGTGAAGTCATTCTCTTTAGGATGCCATGCCAATCAGAAAACGTCCAAAAAATCCCCCAGTAACTAGAACATTCTTCTTCACAAATGATACCACCTCCTCAGCTTTGCTCTTGACCTCAGTGGGCATCTGGTTGCTCTTACAGATCTTCAGCTGTTCTTGGGCTTTCTTCTTGTCTTCTCTACTCACTGCCAGTGAACTTTGATGTACCTGGTATGGTTTGCAAGCTGAAGAAGAAGAAACCCACCGCCAGGTGGCGCCTGTGGCTCAATGAGTAGGGCGCCGGCCCCATATACCGAGGGTGGAGGGTTCAAACCCAGCCCCAGCTGAACTGCAACCAAAAAGAAGAAAAATAGCCAGGTGTTGTGGTGGTCGCCTGTAGTCCCAGCTGCTCGGGAGGCTGAGGCAGGAGAATTGCGGAAGCCCAAGAGCTGGAGGTTGCTGTGAGTCCTGTGACATCGTGGCATTCTATTGAGGGCGGTAAAGTGAGACTCTGTCTCTACAAAAAAAAAAAAAAAGAAAAAGAAAAAACCTACCGCCCACAGCTGTTGCAGCCAACTTTCCAACCTTCTGGAATATGAACCCTGTAAACCATCCAGTAACACCTCCAATTAATGGCTGGGTTGCCACACTATACTTTTCAGCCGAAGGCCCAGATTCCTACCCAAACAGCTTGTGCCACCATGGCTGTTTTTGAGCAAATTCCTCAAGGTCCAGCAACTCAAAATTTCCCTCAAAGTTTCCTTGACCCAACACAGCCATTTTGGTGAGTTCATTTCACAAGGACCCTCCCAGAGGATCGACGTATTAGGACGTGGAGTGGCACACCGTTGTCACAGCCAGCTGGCTTCTGGCACATGGGGCAGATGTTTCCATTCCCAGGGTGGTAGCTGACGCCCAGCTATTCTTAGAGACGGGGTCTTGATGTTGCTCAGGCTGATCTTGAACTCCTGAGCTCAGGCAATCCACATCCACCCTTCTCGGCCTCCCAGAGCGCTAGGATTACAGGCATGAGCCACTGTGCCTGTCTAGTCTTATGCTTAATTATACACCACTTCAAGTCCAAGCAGGGTTGTCGGCTGCCTCTCCATAGGGCTATGATGCCCAATACTAAATGTCACCATTTTCTGACACAGAGTATCCAGACAGAATAGACAAGGCTGAGTCTAAAGGGTGAGGCCAGTCTGCGGACAGATGAGGGAGCTCCCTGGGAAATTTTTTGGTACATTCAATAAACATGTATGGTGATACTACTGTGATCAGGTCCTAGATTTACCAAAATTATTTTTGTTTTTATATTTGAAGGTTATACCTCTCTGGAAAAATATTTTATGAATTTATTAAATTTATCTTTTTGTATTTTGAGGTTATATCTCCTTGGAGAAATGTTTCACCTTATCAGATTTGCATTCTCTCTCCCCAGATCTCCCATCCTTGGTAAAACACCCTCTCTCCCTGGTTCTACCGGTTCTGGAGGTTCTCTCTCTTTGCTGCTCTTCCTGACAGATGATCTGACCAAGACGTTCAGGTTGCTGCACCACCAAATTCAACCACGACCTGCTCTCTCAGCACAGGGTTGGCAAATTAGAGTAGATCTCTTAACCTGTTTCTTTCCCAGATCTAATCTCTTATTTAAAAAGGTGGGGGGAGCCCCAAGGTATCTAGGCAACCTTGCAGATTCTCACTAATTGATAACATCACAGAATCCTTGAATAAGAACTAGAACTCCAGAGAGCACCTATATCTATCTTGCTGTCTTTGGATAGGCCAGCCCCTGAAACACCTGGGGCAATGGAGAGTTACCTTCTCCTCAAAGTTTACTAGGCAAGACCAGCAAGCATACAACAAGGTAAACTGTCCTCATGAGAACCCCAAAGACTGTTCCTCTTAGAGAGAGAATCTTTCTCTTCATTGTCTAGCTATGTTGTTACTTTTTCCTAGTAAACTTTTGCCCAGAAAGAGCTGCTGAATATGAGTTACTTTAAGAACTAGATTTTCAGCTCGGTGCCTGTAGCTCAAGCGGCTAAGGCACCAGCCACTACACCACAGCTGGCAGGTTTAAATCCAGCCAGGCCTGCCAAACAAAAACGACAACTACAACTAAAAAATAGCCGGGCATTGTGGCAGGTGCCTGTAGTCCCAGCTACTTGGGAGGCTGAGGCAAGAGCATCGCTTAAGCTCAAGAGTTGGAGGATGCTGTGAGCTGTGATGCCACCGCACTCTACCCAGGGCAACAGTTTGAGACTCTGTCTCCAAAAAAAAAAAAAACCCTAGATTTTCCCCATGACTCTGCCTCTCTAAAACAAGTGACTTCACTTCCGTTTGTTGTTCTTCAGAAATCTTTTCTTTTTTTCCTGGCACTCTAGAAAAATAAGGACTTGGGTCTCATTCTTCCTGTTGTCCCAGAGCCTACCACAGTGGCTGGCATTGAATAACCATCAGACATTTCTCTAAATGAGGGAGTGAATGAATGAATACTCAAATCAGCACATAACTAATTATTGCTTTCCTTTGACTCTCGCCTTCTTCTGCCTCCCCTCTAGGACTTGAGCCTTATACAAAATATACTATAAATAATGATTTGGTGAAGGCCAAGCCCTGTTCTAGGCACTGACAACCCGAAGAAATATAAGACCCCATTCCTGCTCTGTGAGAACTCATAGGCTAGCAAGGAAAGAAAGACATGAATATCTGGAATACAATATGGTAACCAGGAACAAGTTGAGGACAGTTCCTGAACACGTGCTACATCTTTTAGATCAGGAACTCTCAAGCTTTGCATTTAAGTATGTGAGTGAGTGTGTGTGTGCGGGCACGTGCGTCCTTGCACCTGTATACCATATACCCCAGTAATGTGAAACCTATGGAGCTTTTCTCAGAATAGTGTTTTTAAGGCTTTTTTTTTTTTTTTTGCAGCTTTTGGCTGGGGCTGGGTTTGAACCCACCACCTCCAGCATATGGGCCAGCGCCCTACTCCTTTGAGCCACAGGTGCCGCCAGAATAATGTTTTTAAATGCAAAAAATACATAGGATTATAAAAAAAACCAAAGGCATTGAATTACAGTTATTAAAATATTAAAGTGCTGGCCAGGCCTGGTGGCTCATGCCCATAATCCTAGCACTCTGGGAGGCTGAGGTGGGTGGTTGCTTGAGCTCAGAGTTTGAGACCAGCCTGAGCAAGAACAAGACCACGTCTCTAAAAATAGCCGGACATTGTGGTGGGCACCTGTAGTCCCAGCTACTTTGGAGGCTGAGACAAGAGAATCAGCAAAGTGAGACTCTGTCTCAAAAAAATACAATGCAATACAATATTAAAGTTCCAGGCACATTGGCACATGCTTGTAGTCCCAGCTACTCAAGAGACTGAGGCAAGAGGATGGCTTGAGGCCCATAGTTCACAACTAGCCTGAGCAGCATAGCATGACCCTGTCTCAAAACAAACACACACAGTGGTACCTTAGTAACACATGTAGGTTTTTTTTTTGTTTTTTTTTTTTGAGAGTTTCCTATGTCACCCATGGTAGAGTGCTATGGTGTCACAGCTCACAGCAACCTCAAACTCTTGGGCTCAAGCGATTCTCTTGCCTTAGCCTCCCAAGTAGCTGGGACTACAGTTGCCCACCACAGTGCCCAGTTATTTTAGAGACGAGGTCTCGTTCTTGCTCAGGCTGGTTTCGAACTCCTGTGCTCAGGCAATCCATCTGCCTCTTGCAGTGGTAGGATTACAGGTATGAACCACTACGCCCAGCCCACATGTACTTTTTAATTAAAGCTTTACATAACAAGATCCATCAGGAATCTGTTTAATAATAACAATCATACTTTTTGAAATTCCAATGAGTATAAACAGTAGTTTGAGACATTTCCAGCAATCGCATGGATATGAAAATATCTGTGGTTTCCACTGGAGACAAAGTCACAGATGCTGCTACTAACACTACTGTGCTTTGTTGACCACATCCATAATTAAAGGAACTGCTAAATTTTAATTAGAGATTATCAGAAATAACTTTGTAATTTTTCTCCCAGAGAAGTTTATGGACCAACCCCCCTGGGAGTTCCTGGTGCCCAGGTTAATAATCTCTGATTGAAATATCCTAATGGAGGGCAGCACCTGTGGCCCAGTGGGTAGGGCGCTGGTCCCATATACCGAGGGTGGGGAGTTCAAACCCAGCCCTGGTCAAACTGCAACAACAAAGTAGCTGGGCGTTGTGGTGGGTGCCTGTAGACCCAACTACATGGGAGGCTGAGGCAAGAGAATCGTCTAAGCCCAGGAGTTGGAGGTTGCTGTGAGCTGTGAAGCTGTGGCACTCTACCAAGGGCAACAAAATGAAACTCTGTCTCCAAAAAAAAAAAAAAAAAAATGAAAAATATCCTGATGGAGCTGGTGCTTATTTAGAGATATTATCTCTAAATGGCAGAGAGGCAGAGTAGTTTAGAGTCAATAGAATGGGTTCAGTTGGGATTTACCAGGTGACTTTGAATATACTGTTTAACCTTCCTGAGCTTCAATTTCCTCATGTGAAAGAGTACAAAAATAGAACAGCCTAAAAAAAGGTTATGTGAGAACGTTACAAGCTAAAGATGTGGACATGTAGATGAACCACGAACAACTTGAACAAATGTGAAATGGTTATAACTATGCTTGTTGCTATTGTTAGGGGTCCATGTTACCATTGGTATGATCACTTTGAACCTCAACATTAAGGTCCTTCCAAGCCCATTGTCCAAACATGGAGATGGCTCATGATGCCTTCGGAGAGAAGAGGCCTTTCTCACACTCCTTTCCCTCTACCCCCACTGCCTAATACTCCCTTTCTTGCCATTTTCACAGTTAAAAACTCCTGGCAAAGCATACTTTTTTAGAGGAAGGTGAGGACTTGGGAGAACTTGGGTTATAACAGAGGGACCCCATAGCTCAAGGCTGCGGTGAATTCACTAGGTGAGGGTATTAGAGCAAAAGAGTTGGATTCTCTTCTGGTTCAGCTAGAGAAAGGCTGAGACTGGGGAAAAAGGAAAAATACTAAAACTCAGCTCGGCACCTGTGGCTCAAGTGGCTAAGGCACCAGCCAAATACACCTGAGCTGGCGGGTTCGAATCCACCCCGGGCCTGCCAAACAACAATGACGGCTGCAACCAAAAAATAACTGGACATTGTGGTGGGCGCCTGTAGTCCCAGCTACTTGGGAGGCGGAGGCAGGAGAATCGTTTGAGTCAAGGAGCTGGAGGTTGCTGTGAGCTGTGATGCTACGGCACTCTACCCAGAGCGACAGCTTGAGGCTCTGTCTCAAAAAAAAAACAAACAAACAAACAAACACTAAAACTCTTCTAGATTTTTTATTTATTTTTAATATATTCATACATCGGTACAACCTAAATAGACGACATTATCATTGCCCTGGAAAAGTTTACATTTTTTGTATCACACTACATTTAAGGTTGTTACTCTAGGGATTATAATATGGATTCTTTACTCATCACAGCCTGCCTTGAATTAATATTTTAGCACTTCACGAATCACGAGAGCACCTTATGGCAGTGATTTCAACCAGAGTACTGAGGTCCTGAGAGGATCTCAAGTGTGCTATGAAAATTTTTAAAGATCATTACTTAAATTATTTTTGAAAGAAGTTCAAAGCACAGTAACTATATTCTTTTCTTAACTCTTTTTCATTTGATCAGCATGATTTAAGTGTGCTGTGGAAGTTTAACTATAAGTTCAAGTGTGCCGTGATATAAAAAAAGTTGAAAAACACTGTCTTCTGGTATAATTCTACTAAATTTCCTTCTGTCCTTTGTGCTATTATTGACATGTAGTTTACATCTATATTTGCTATGAATTCCACAATATGTAATTATTATTGTTTTTAGCAGTCAAGTAATTTTTTTATATTAACAATTATGTTAAATTGACTCAGCACCCATAGCTCAGTGTTTGGGGTGCCGGCCACATTAATGGAGGCTGGCAGGTTCAAACCCAGTCCAAGCCTGCTAAACAACAATGACAACAGCAATAAAAAAATAGCCAGGTGTTGTGGCAGGCGCCTGTACTCCCAGCTACTTGGGAGGCTGAGGCAAGAGAATCACTTACTCCCAAGAGTTTGAGGTTGCTGTGAGCTGTGACACCACAGCACTCTACCGAGGGCAACATAGACTCTGCCTCAAAATAAATAAATATTATGTTAAATGATCTACATATCTACTTTTCCTTTCTCTCCTGCAGTTTTCATGGTTCTATCCAGAATCATTTCCCTTCAATATGAAGACTCTCATTTAGGATTTCTTATAATACAACATTGAACAAGGTATCTCAACTTTTGTTTATCTGAAAATGTATTTCTCTCCCTCATATTTGAAGGATATAGAGATCTAGTTTGGCAGTTTTCTCCCCTAGTATTTTAAGAATATCATTTAATTTTCTTTTCTTATTTTTCTTTTTAAGACAGTCTTACTTTGTTGCCCTTGGTAGAGTACCATGGCGTCATAGCTCACAGCAACCTCAGACTCTTGGGCTCAAGTGATTCTCTTGCCTCAACCTCCCTAGTAGCTGGAGCTACAGGTGCCTGCCACAATACCTGGCTATTTTTTAGAGATGAGGTCTTACTCTTGCAAGAGGGTGGTCTCAAACCTGTGAGCTCAGGCAATCCACCCGCCTCGGCCTCCCAACTGCTAGGATTATAAGGTGTGAGCCACCTTGTCTGGCCCTAAAATGTTGTTTAATTTTCTTCTCACTTCCATAATTTTGGTGAAAAAGTCAGTTATCATTCTTATTGTCCTTTTTCTTTTTTTTTTTTTTTTTTGGAGAGACAGGGTCTCACTTTATGGCCCTTGGTAAAGTGCCGTGGCGACACACAGCTCACAGCAACCTCCAACTCCTGGGCTTAGGCGATTCTCTTGCCTCAGCCTCCCGAGTAGCTGGGACCACAGGTTCCTGCCACAATGCCTGGCTATTTTTTGTTGCAGTTTGGCTAGAACTGGGTTTGAACCCACCACTCTCGGTATATGGGGCTGGCGCCCTACCTACTAACCCACAGGCACTGCCCCCGTTTGTTTTTTCCTTTTGAGACAGAGTCTCACTTTGTTGCCCTGGGTAGAGTGCCATGGCGTCTACCTTGGGATCAAACTCTTGGGATTAAGTGATTCTCTTGTCTCAGCCTCCTGAGTAGCTGGGACTATGGGGATCAGCCACAGTGCCCAGCTATTTTTTTTTTTTTTTTTTTCAGAGACGAGGTCTTACTCTTGCTCAGGCTGGTCTTGAACTCATGAGCTCATATTTTCTTTAACATTGTTTATAATAGTTTTTTTTTAATTGTTAACTCATAGCTGTGTACATTAGTGCAATCAAGGGGTACAATGTGCTGGTTTCATATACAATCTGAAATATTCTCATCAAATTGTTCAACGTAGTCTTCATGGCATTTTCTTAGTTATTGTATGTAGACATTTGTATTCTGTCTTTAGTAAGTTTCTCCTGTACCCATTCTAAGATGCACCATAGATGTGGCCCCACCCATTACCCTCCCTCCACCAAAACCTCCCCCCTCCCTTCCCCTTCCTTGGCCCTTTCCCCATAGTCTTGTGCTATAGTTGGGTTATAGCCTTCATGTGAAA
>CAUYPK010109149.1:0-31521 GCA_963574355.1 Loris lydekkerianus
GTCTTTGGGTACTATGAATGTAATCCACCATGCAGCCTCTCCATATACTGTCTTAGGTTGTCCCCGCTTTGGGAATCTTACCCGTCATTGGTGCTATGGAGGGCAGTGAAGAATAATAGTTAGATTCTTGGTTAATGAGCCAGTGATATTGGACCTCGACCTGATTTAACTGCCTCTAACCTTTTTTTCTATTACCTATAGATTTGGCATGATCTGTTTTATAAAATTATCTTTTATTTTTATTTATAAATATTAGTTGTCTGTTTTTTGAGACTTAAAATAAAAAAGAAGTTAACTGATGACTTCATACTGAATCTCAGAGTCAAAGCATTCTGTAATAGACATACTCTTATTTGACAATGTGAATGTTACTTTCTTTGCATTACTATTATTATTATTATTGCTTAATACTTTGTTGCAGCAATTGTCTGATTTCTTTTCTGAATGTATTTGTCTTCGTTCATTCTTTACGAGGTTTTTGTTTCTGATCCCTATCCCAACATTGTTATTGTTGTTAAATTTTATGCCTTTTTAATTTTGTGAAGGCAAAAAAATAGAAACCTAATAAACACATGTATATGTAAAAATAAAAAATCATAATAATAATAAAATAAATACTAGAAGCAAAAAAAGGGAGGGGTAAAAATGAAAAAAAAAAGTTTAATTTAAGTAAATCTTCTGACCTAATTTATTATATCAAGGTTGAAGATACAGTAAGGGAATAGAAATAAAATCATTCAAATTACATGCAGATTTGAATCCCAGCTCTGAAATTACATGCTTAACTCCACAAACTATTAACACTGTGTGCAATGGTGAATGAGACAAGTATGGCTCCTGTCCTCTTCAAGATTTTGTTCTAATTGAGTTATCACTAAAAGAAAACAGACATATCCTAATGTACTTATCTAAATAATTTCTAAGATATATTGTTCAGTTAAGAAGCAAGAGACAGAATAATGTAGAATGCAGCACAAAATAATTTTGAAATGCTACACAAAATATAAAAATACATAAGTGTATATCATCCATATATAAATATATTCAATACATGTAAATATATATTTAATACATGTAAATATAAGACTGTGTATGTATATAATATGAGTCAGATAATTAAGTTCACTAATTCATCCTAGAAAAAGTGCTGTCTACTTCATTTTTTGAATATTACTACCATTACTTTCAAACTAACCATTTACTCTTAGGTGTAATCAAATACCTCTGAAAGAACAGAAAAAAACTTGTGGGAGTGGTTGCCCCTGGAAGGATAAATGTGTGCTTGAAGGACAGGAATGAAATGGAATGGTATAGAAGAGACTGCTAATTGCTTATTGAATGCCCCCTGTTCTTTCCTAGTAACAAAACCCACTATTTTACTTGGGTACCCACATACACTGCTAAAATACAATAGAACATTTCCTAGATTCTAAATGATAGAAGTCATTTGGTGAAATTTCCAAGAATACATTTTGAGGTGATTGAGTTCAGCCAAAAAATGAAGGTTACCTCCCACAACCCCTCATCTCTTTCCTTGCAGATACCTGGATTTCCAGCAACCACCCTGACCTACTGATGACCTTGATAATGAAAATCAGATTCTAAATATGGCAAAGCAGAAAGAGAGAAGCCTGATGTAAGTTCTTTGTGATGCTCTCGTATCAGCTCTACATGTCCACCTCTGAACTTCTTTTATATGAAAGAAAAAACTTCTAGTTTATTTAAAGCATCACTATTTAAATTTTCCATTATATACAGTCAAAAATAATACTAACTGGGCTGGGCATGGTGGCTCAAGTCTGTAATCCCAGCACTCTGGAAGGCTGAGGTGGCTGGATTGCTTGAGCTCCGTAACTCAAGAACAGCCTGAGCAAAACTCAGAGCCTTTCTCTACCAAAATAAAAAAATTAATTGGTAGCACCCACCTGTATTCCTAGCTGCTCAAAAGACTGGAGCCCAAGAGGTTGCTATGGGGTATGACCATATAAAGGCACTCTAGTCAGGGCAACAGAGTGATATTCTGTCTCAAAAAATATATACAAAAATAAAATATTAACCTATACATAAAATAAATCACTTTTAATAAATGCTATTTTTAACTTGTAAAACTTTGGACCATGTGCATATATGTCAGGGGGCTATGAAAACACCAGCCTCAGTTCTGGCTTTTTCTGGGTGCCACTTGCAAGTCCCCCAGAATCCAAATGCACTTGACTCAGCCAGCACAGAAAGATGAAACCAAGCAGTAGCAGCACAGCTGGTACAAAAAGAGGAAGTTACAGAGCTGTGGCAGGCAATTTGCAAAATTTTATTTTATATAACCCTGAAATTTACAAGCAGGTACAACATACCTAAGTTTATAAGCAGATAGAACACACCTGAGAGGGAGGTCTGGGTTTCTTCTTCCTGTACAAGGAAGGACCCTCTCACAACTTTTTCCCTTGTGTTCATTCCCGAATTTCTAGCTTTGCTCCATCTACTTTTAATATTTATGAATTTCTTTCACCTATCTAGAGTCTTGATCAAGCTGACTCCACACCATTCTTAACTAGCTTCTCTTTTGGAAAGTCTACAAGATATTATGAATATAGTGTGAACAGGTGCTTACACAGCATCATACACAATTGAATAGCAATCAGAATATAAATGTACTTACTGCCAATTAAATTGGGCTTTCTACTCCTCAGCTGTCTGCAGAGCTGGATTAAGTTCCCATGGGGCCCTAGGCAGATTACCAGTTTGGAGCCCCCATGCGATAACACTGAGCACTGACCATTTGCTTTAACACTGACTGCTGACCATTTGCAATAACACTGACTGCTGACAATTTGCATTAATACTGAGCGCTAAAAATTTGCATAAACACTGAGCACTTACAATTATTATCACCACTGAGCACTATTTGCATTACCTCTGAGCTCTGACTATTTGCGTTAGCTCTGAGCACTGACAATTTGCATTAGCACTGAGCACTGACTATTTGCGTTATCACTGTGATGCAACCTCCCTAGAAACCACCCCCAACCAACTAACCAACTTAAAAAAAAAGCTCTCCTAACTTAAAAAAAAAAGGCGCCCCCTATCTGCAAAAAAAAGACCTCCTAACTTCAAAAAAAAAAAAAAATTAAATCCTAACTTGTTCTTACCTCAGTCCTTAGGCAGCAGCAGGCTCTGCACGGGCAACCTGGCGAGTCCTCCGATTACACCAGAGACTAAGAAGAGGAGTCGGAGAGTAGGAGGGGAGTCAGAGAGTGTGGGGCACATTCCACACATGAGCACTGTGGCTGGGACTAGTGGGCTGCTAAGCAGGATGGCAAAAACACCCAGCGGGGAGAGACAGAGAAAAGGAGGGGCGGGGTGAGACAGAGAGAAGGAGTGGAGTCAGAGAGTTGGTGCACATTCCACACATGCGCACTGCGGCTCGGGAGAAGTCAGCTGCTAAGCATGACAGGCAGGATGGCAAAAACACCCAGCTTGTCAGGATGAGTCAGCTGCTAAGCAAGACAGGCAGCTGTGCCAAAAACACCCAGCAGGCCTGATAAATGTCCTCGGTGGGCCGCATGTGGTCCATGGGCCATAGTTTGAGGACCCCTGTTCTAGCTGCTCCTCCTGCCCAAGGCCAAGGCCAGGAGCGCATCTGACTGGATTCCTTCCAGGGCCCTTGAAATAGCAAAGCCAGGCACTGTGATCAAATGGAGCCCTCCCAGGAGGTGCTGACTAAAGCACCAAATGCACTGAGGAGATGTTATCCTAATCCAGAGGCTTTTCACCTTCCTGCTCATGAAGAACTGGCTGAGAATATCCATAATTTGCTAGAGAGTGTGGTCCCCGAAGCACTGCCTAAGCTCACCAGGACTGAGTAGTAGAGTCTCCCTGGACACAAAATCCATGGTTTCGTCTTTTTGGTTACTGTTGATATCAACCAACATGCATGTAATTAGTACCTACTGGATACACAACCAGTGCTAAGCACTGTGAGGGATGTAAGAATGCGCAGGCTGCAGGGGTGAGAAGGCAGAGTGCAGGGGATTTTCAGGGCAGTGAAAATCCTCTGCACGACCCTGTAGCAGTAGATACATGGAAGTATGTATTTGGAAAGGCCACCTAATGTACAGCACAAAGACTGACCCTTAATGCAAACTATATACATCAGCTTGTAAAAGTGTATCGACATTGGCTCATGTATTGCACCAAACGTGCCTCACTGATGCAGGGTGTTCATAATAAAGAAAACTGGGAGCGGGGCAGTTGGGAATTCCATACTTTCTGTTTAGTTTTTCTACAAACCTGAAACTGCTCTTAAAAAAATAAAGTCTATTAATTCAAAAAATAACAGGCTGCTCTCATACATAAGATTGACCCTAGTGAAACAGAGGAAGTGTGACAAGGTTGTGACTAAGTAGGTCTGTGGTTCAGGATCTATGCACAACTATCTCTTCTACTTCTCGAAATTCCTTGCATTTTAAATTCTAGGGCTATGGACTTCACAGAAATAAGAACTAACTAAGAACATGCCCATGAAATTGACTCGAGAGTCATCAGTCACCGTGCACCTCTGAATCATGTAATAAATAAAGAAATCAGTATGTTGTTTTTAATCCTAAGTTGGGGAAAGTGGAAAGGAGGAATGAAGGGCACATGAAGGAGGCAATGAGAACAGGCCTGCCAGTTCAAGAAAAGCCCTCAGCAACATCAGCCATTTGGCAATGGTGACAAATGGAGTGAGCAGGGACAAAATATTAGTGCCCCACTGGCGGCCACAGTAGGAGTAGAAAATGCATGAATTTCTATGAGAATGCGTTAGCATCTCACAGGAGCACACAGGAAAGAGGATCATCCTAGATCACACGCATCTGAAATCCTGAGCTGCACATCCTGGGTCTGACGTGTGTTGTCAGCTATGAAACTGAGCTGCATCCTGAAGCACAAGCCAGATGCCTTGACAGATGGCAGGTATCTGCTGCTCTGGGCACCCATCATCTGAGCAGCCTGGGAGAGAGAGCCTGGCTCCCCATGCCGAGCTGGTAAATCTTCTTATGTCCTGGGGCTAAGGAGTGATAGCCCTTGTAACTGTTCTTTCCAAGCAAAGCTTAAAGCTGAGAAGTCTGCATTTAGACTTGATTGTTTCCAGCAAGAAAGAGAGAAGAGGATAGACAAACAAGGAAGGGAAGTGAAATAATAATCAACAACAGCTGACATTTGTATATCCTTAGGGTTTCCAAGCTTTTCTCATCCTTCAGATCTTTCAGTTATTGCAACAATCCTTTGGGAAAAGCAAGAAAGGATGACTCCAATTTTATGATAAACAGAAGCTGAGCTACATAGTTGCCCACAACTGTGGCTCGTGAATGGCAGTGCCTGCCCAGTGCGCCACACAACCTGCACCCAAAGAGGCACAGTTTCTGCCCTCAGGGGTCTCAGCGCTTGGGAGAATATACAGAGACACAGTAAAAATTATTGAGAAAGGCGGCACCTGTGGCTCAGTGGGTAGGATGCCGGCCCCATATACCGAGGGTGGTGGGTTCAAACCCAGCCCTGGCCAAACTGCAACAAAAAAAATAGCCAGGCGTTGTGGCGGGCACCTGTAGTCCCAGCTACTCCTGAGGCTGAGGCAAGAGAATCACCTAAGCCCAAGAGTTGGAGGTTGCTGTGAGCTGTGACAGCACAGCACTCTACTGAGGGTGACAAAGTGAGACTCTGTCTCTTAAAAAAAAAAATGATTTAAAAAGTTCAGGGGAGGCAGAAAACCACTGCGGGCTCAGGTGGCTGGAAAAGTCTTTATGATTTCGGGATTGGGGGGGGAAGAAGATTTGACTGGACCCAGCCCTCACTCCCCGTAGCTGTGAGTTCACCTGAGTGAGGATATGGAGGAGGCACCTTCAGTGATGGAGGCTGAGGCCATATTGTAAAGGGCCTTGAATGCCAGGCTAAGGACTTGAAGCTTTTTCCATCAGCAAGAAGGGGCCATCAAAGATTTTGGAGAGGTAGTGATCTGCATAAAGCAGGTTTGGGGGTAAGTGTGACCCTCGAGCAGAAGACAGGGAGAGAAGCACAGGCAGAGGTGAGAGGGCCGGAGTGAGGAGGTGGAGGGGAGATGGGGTGGAAGGAATTGAAAGGAAAGGACCACAGTGTTAGACAATACGGAGAAACGATGGCACCTCTGACGTCATGACTGAGAAACGATGGCACCCCTGACGTCATGACTGAGAAGTGATGGCACCCCTGACGTCATGACTGAGACAGAGGCTGGACGTGGTTGAAATCCCTACACAGTGGGAAGAGATGGGGGCTGATGCTCAGGAGAAAGCGTAAGAGACAGTGGCCCGTGTAGATAAAATAGTTGAAGCATCAGGGGAGGATAAGATGGCAGAAAAACAGAACAGCGAAACTTGAGTTCCACCACCTTTAGGATCAGAAGTGCAGTCCAGAGAGGCCGCGGGAGAAGCAGGTCAGAGGAGGGACGCTAGGGAGCGCCAGCGCCTGCTCCTCCTTCACACCAACTTGCTCCCACCTGTCCCAGCGCGGGTCCCAAGAGCCCACCACACCCGGGGCACAATGACAGAGACATCTGCTGAAGTGACCCTGACAATCCAGGGTAAATTCATAAAGACCAGACAAAAATAGTTTCCAAAAGGAGAGAGTAGGCAGTGAGAAAAACCGCAAAGACATCAACAAGGAAGGAGCAAAGGGGAGACCGGCCTGGAGGGAGGCGGGTCAAGCCGAGCTCCGGAGCGTGGTGGAAACGTGACAGGCGCAGAGACAGACGGACGTCCATCGTCCCTCATCAGGCCTGCCCTTTACAGAGAAGGGAGAGAACGTTTAGGACAGAACTCTCGGGGGAAACAGGAAAAAGAGAAGGTTCTTTCCAATACAGTAAGGTGATTATAACGAGGCCGACGGGAGGGTGGCATTGCGGAGAGCTGGGAAAGATGGCAGTCACTACAGGCCTGGGAGAGAAGCCACAATGGGAGGCAGACCAGCGAGCTGAGGCGGGGGAGGGGTGCGGGCTGGAAGTCTCCCCAGCCGCTGCTCCCCTGCAGCGTGGATGCAGGGAGGAGGAGGGACAGCAGCCATGCAGCTGTCATCCTCGTGAGCACAACAGCCTCAGCCAGCTGACGGCAGCAGCGTACAGCGAGACGCTGAGAAGACTCTCTCTCCCCTCTAACTAGGCGCCAGGGGACCATGCAGGAACTCACGCAAAAGTGACAAAAATTGATTCTTGTTGGATAAAAGATTTAAATTTAAGACATGAAACAATAAAAATTCTAGAAGAGAATGTGGGGAAAACCACTTGAAAATACTGGCCTGGGAAAAACTTTATGAGGAAGACAATTGCAGCAACACCAAAAATAAGTAACTGGGACTTGATCAAGCTAAAAAGCTTTTGCACAGCTAAGAGTACCACAAACAAAGCAAACAGCCAGCCTTCAGAATGGGAAAAGATTTTTGCATGTGACGAATCTGACAAAGGACTGATAACTAGAATCTACAGAGAACTCAAATTAAACAGTAAGAAAAATACAAACAACCCTCTCTATAAGTGGGCAAGTGATTTGAAAAGAAACTTCTCTGAGGATGACAGACAAATGGCCAACAACACATGAAAAAAATGCTCATTATCTTTAATCAGCAGAGAAATGCAAATAAAATCAAAGCCACTCTAAGATATCACCTACCCCTAGCAAGATTAGCCCACATCACAAAGTGCCAAAACACCAGATGTTGGCATGGATGGGGGATTGCAAACTAATACAGCCCTTTTGGAGAGAAGTATAGAGAATCCTCAAGGAGCTAAATGTAGACCTTCCATTTGACCCTGCAATCCCATTACTAGGTATGTACCCAGAAGGACAGAAATTATTTTGCCACAAAGACATTTGCACTAGAATGTTCATTGTAGCTCAATTCATGATTGCCAAGTCGTGGAAGCAACCTAAGTGCCCATCAATCCATGAATGGATCAACAAACAGTGGTATATGTGTACCATGGAATATTATGCAGCTATTAAAAAGATGAAGGCTTTACATCTTTTACACTTACCTGGATGGAGTTGAAATACATTCTTCTTGGTAAAGTATTGCAAGAAAGGAAAGATGAATTTCCAAGGTACTCCATACCAATATGAAATCAATATATAAACAATTACATGTTCCTAAAAATAGTAAAACGCTATTAAATAGTCCAGTTTGAGGGTACAGGGAAGTAGGGGGAGGACGTTTGGCAGGAGGGAGGACATGAGGTGGGACCTCACCTCATGTCCTCACTGTGAGGGTGTATAACACACCTCCTGGGTGAGGGGCTCTTCTACAGATGAAACTTTACCCTGGAAGTAAGAACAATATAACCTAAATATTGTACCCTTATATTAATTTGAATAAAGTTTTTTAAAAATCATGCAAAAGCTAACAGCTGTGAAGAGCTTACCTATGATTTCTTGCCATTATGCCAAGGGCTTTACTTTGACCATATTTTATATAGTTTTTACAACAACACTCAAGATTAAGTACTGATGCTTTCCCCCCCATTTTACAAATGAAGAAACTGAAGCTTAAAAGAGGCTAAATATTAATACGTGCCCATGTATAGGACATAAGCGATGGGGTTGGACATCTTGGGACTCCGGGACCCATGCTCCTACATACCATGCTCACTGCCACCCGGGTGAGCTGGGGTAACTACAGTCATTGGAACCAGACAGGTGCGTAAGAAGCATTCCTAAAAGTGGCATGCTCAGTACGTGCCGTGTGTTTGCAGAGCCAAAGCAGGGAAGACGTGGTGGGATCCATCAGTGTCAGGGCCTGGTCCACTAGGTGGCATTTTGATCCAAGGCACAAAAATCCCTAGATTCTGTTATAGGAGCCTCTTTGCTTTAAGGAAATTTGACTTTCAAAATCCAAACTTTAGTGGGAATAGCAATTTGTCCATTGGGCATCTATTGTGTGTTTGGCCTCACACCAGAGTTTTTCTTAACATGACCTTGAGACTGTATGATTCTGTAGGGCAGAGATTATTAGCCACTCTCCCAAACCTGGCACTACGAACTGAGTTGTGTATCCCCAAAATTCATGTGTTGAAACCCCAGTACTTCTGAATAAGTATCAGCTATACTGTTCCATCAAAATACAATTTATTTTACAAAAGCCTCTTGCCCTTAAACAGCAGATATGCCAAACTAAGAAAATTCTACTGGTTTCCCTCTTGTTCCTTTTGTAGATGGTGATATTTACAAACTGAAGAATTTTAAGATTCTGATTCAACCTCAAAAAGTCTGGATGGACTGTTGTATTAATTAGATACAAATGATCTTTGTATGTTGATAAGCGGATGAAAGCAACCTGAGAAGTAGAAACCATTTGATTTATTGAAATTGGGGAAAAAAAATGAATTTCTAAGCAATGTTTATTTCCCATGTTATATAGGGTTACCCAAAAATAATATTTTTAAACGTTTTCCTTTTTTTACATTCATATTTAATGCTTCTTTTTTTTTAATTGTTAAATCATAGCTGTGTACATTAGTGCAATCTAATGCTCCTTTTGACCCCACTGCAGAAATAAGCCACTCTAAAAACTTCCCTGATTTATATTTTGAAAAGACTTTTTAAATTAAAAATTTTTAAATATCTATGAGGAAAGCATCTAATGAATAAAAATTCAAATAAGACAGAGGGGACAAACTAAAATACAAGTGGCTGCCCCAAGAACCAGCCTTAAGCATCTTCCCATTGTGATTACTTCCCATTGTAATACTGTATTATTCAGCTCTTGATTTTTTTTTTTGCTCTTGACATTTTTAAAGAAAATATGGATTGATATAAATGTCTAAGCACATTATAAAATTCTTGTTTAAATAATGTGGAAAAGAGCCTCCCAGAAATGGCCACTAGGTGGCAGAAGTTGGGTAAAAACTGCTATTATCAGATAATGCCAGGTCACTTACTCCCCGTAATTTTTTTCCTCTGGAGCAGTGTTTTTCAACCTTTTTTATCTCATAGCACACTTGAACCTATAGTTAAACTTCTGCAGCACACTTAAATTATGTTGATTTCTAAAAAGAGTAAAATAACGCTGTGCTTTGAACTTCTTTCAAAGTAATTTAATTAATGACCTTTAAAAATTTTTGCAGCACACTGGTTGAAAATCACTACTCTAGGGAGTTCATGGAAGAAGAGATATTTCCAGCGTCCTCCCCTGATGTCTCCTACCCCTGCTACAGACCCTTTGCTTAGGCTGCCCTGTGGCCATTTCAGACCATACTCAAAGAAGAGTACCTTCCCTGGGGCAGAAAAGGACAACTGGTCAGGTCTTCAAATCTGAAAAGCTAAGAAAAACAAGCACACTTTGCTTCAGATACTGCACCCACACACCCACACATACACCTACACACACACCCCTATACACACACACACACACCCCTCAGTGCTACCAGGGTAAGGATGATGGCAGGAAGACTTGGCTAGATCTTCCTCCAGAACAGCTATGATTTGGGCCCACCTCCGCCCCGGGAGAAAAACAGAACAACAAACAGCCTCTCTACCAGGGGTGAGAGTGAATTAATTTATGAATCCAAAATTCACAGACTCTCTTTGCATTTTGGTCTGTGTCATCATCTGTAATTGATGCTCAGTAAAGACCTGTCGGTTCTCTTTAAACCACACTGCTAACACCTTGAAGGACTATGTGTTCCCATTCATTACATTTTCCTTGGCTCACACAAGTGCCTAAATAAGGCAAAGATCCCAAAGATAAATGGAATGAGAACATCCTCTACTGTTCTTTATGACCAAAATGTTTCTTGATTCCAAAATTTAAGAACAAAAACAAGCAAGTAAAAGAAAAAAAAGTTTAAATAAGAAAAATAAATATCAACAACCCTTTAACTCTAGAATTTTATTCCTAGAACTTTGTCCTAAGAAAATATTTAAATAGAAGCAAAAAAAATTTACATAAGTGGAATTTTAAGCCTAAATATTCAGTGGTTAAGGACTAGTTAATCACAACATATTAATTTATTAGACATTACCCATATTGAAAATCATTTTGAGGACTATGAAAAAAATGAGAGAACATGCCTAGTAAGTTTGTAGTTTTTTTAACATGAATATAAAAGCAGGCTAACTGAACAAAATAATGTTTCTCCATAGCAGTGTGCCAGTGGTAAGGTCCAGAAGTTGACTGAAGTGCTGTCTTTTCATAATAATTACTAAGAATTCATCCTCTCAGCCCCACACACAGTCTAGAAATGTGCTATGGTGTCCCGCCATGGTTGTCCTTTATTATCTTTGTGTTTTATAGTTGCCATAGCAGTGAAATTCATTTTCAATAGAAGTATTACATTACCTTTTTATTTGTTATGAAATTATAACATTGTCAATTTACTTCCAAATATGCTACCACAGTGTTTACATTTTGCTTTGAGTTTTAAGTCTATAATAAGATGTTGACATTTATAACCATAGAAGTGTCCTTCTTGGGCAAGATGAGGAACTTGTTTACCATGGAATTTACCATGGTACTTTTGGGAGACATTAGATAGGTTATGCTACCCCAGAGATAAAATAAGCTATATATACACCAATGTTTATGTGGGAGAATGAGGGACACTCTAATTCAGTGGTTCTCAACCTTCCAATGCCGCGGCCCTTTAATATAGTTCCTGTGGGTTCAGAACCACTGCTCTAATTCACACTTAACAATAAAAAAGAGAAAAGTGATCCCCTTCTAGTTGTTATTTGAGCTTCCTTGGGCTGGGTCCAGAAGCTGCAATCCTAGGACCTCCACAAAGACCAAAAAACAGCAGAGGCTGATTGAGCCCAGCAGAAAGCTCTATTTCCTACAAAGTCTCACAGAGTTGAGGGGAGGAACAAGTTTCATGTTTAGAAGAACCAGCCAACAACCATATGGGGTTCTCCATACATCTCCCATGAGTTAGGAGAATGGACACAGATCAAGAACTTTATAAACCACTGAGTTCCCAAATCTTTAACTTGTCTGTCCATTCTCTCTAGAAAGCCTTTTGCTTTAAATTACAGAGAAAGGCATATAAGGCATGTAGCTCAGTGGGCTTTTCTACATATATATATAATATATGTACACACACATAGATACACATATATACACACACACACATATTTCTCAAACATATATGTGTGTATTTTATATATATGTTTGTATATAAGGCACTATATGACTGCCTTATGAGATAGCCCATCAGAAACTTTGTGATTATAACAAAATGAAGTAGATTATAACAAAATGAAGTAGAATTAAATCAAATTTTAGTCTTCCAAAATAATGAACAATCACTAATAATCTTTATAATTTTTTTTGTCAGAAAAAGAAAAAATGTCACCCTTGGTACAGTACTGTAGCGTCATGGCTCACAGCAACCTCAAACTCTTGGGCTTACGTGATTCTCTTGCCTCAGCCTCCCAAGTAGCTGGGGCTGCAGGTGCCTGCCACAAGGCCCAGCTATTTTTTTTTGTTGTGGTTGTCACTGGTATTTAGCAGGTCCCGGCTGGGTTCGAACCCACCAGCCCTGGTACATGTAACTGACACCCTAACCATTGAGCTATGGGCGCTGAGCCATCTTTATAATTTTCCATTTCCACCTATACCAAAATTAACATATTCTTAAATATATCTAAAAAGACAAGAGTGTGGGAAAGTGTGTGTGTATGTGTGTGCGTGTGTATGTGTGTGTAGAAATCATAAATGAGGTGAGAAATTAGAGTTTTAAAAGAAAATTTATTAATTTGGAGGAAAATATCAATTTAGAAAACCAAATCATATTATTATAACACAAAGCCTAGAAAATCAGTTTGCAAAGGAAACTTACAAAGCCTAGAAATCAGTTCAATGAAGGAAACACACCCATATATATATATATATATATATATATACACAAATAGTGCGTGTATATACATATAGTTCATTGAAAGAGATATTAAAAACAGTACTTTAAACCTTGTTTAAGATGGCAAATACTTTGCAAGTGTGAATCAGAAGCCAGGTACCTATTCCAGGAAAGAGTTTCTATATTGAAAGAAACAAGGGGCCCTATGTGCAAATAAATAATCACCCCCATTAAATTGAGAGGTCAAAGACCAGCTTGGCAATTGGAACAAAGAAAAAATTGTCATCAAAACTTTTTGGCTCTTCTTTCCTAAAGTAAATTTGGAGATAATTAGCTTTCAAGACTTTTCCGGGTTTTTTTCCACAGTGACAAGACAAAGAAACAAACTTAAGATAAAAACCAGATGTCAAAGTTTACTGGTCATTTGTTCATGCGCATTGTATATTTATATGTCATTGTTAAAGCTGCAGCTTGGCTAGGTTACAAACACAGTAAGTGACAGGGACTTTGTGGACCTTATTCTGATTGCAATTTGGCATTCAGTGTGTATGGTACCACAGTTCCGGGCAGAGAATTCTTCCTGGCCTCAAGGCATTTCACTGCTGTGTTGAAGGTTCCTTGCTGCAGTTGTCATTAGCTACACTAGTACTCGTTATAAACAGTTCTGTAAAGACTTCCAAAAATCACAGGGACCATAGGATGACACCAGCCCCTTTACACTGGTATTAGAACCTACCCACATTGATTGTTCTTCCCTTCCTGTCAAATCACGAATTTGGGCCACTCATTACTTGGCTTTGAGAACACAAGAAGAGGAAAATGCCGCTACATTCTCCCCATATAGATGTCAAGGAAAACCCAGCAAAAGGGGAAATAAAAAGCAAGCAGCGTGCACCCAGGTTGTTTAAGAACAGTGTCTAATTTCTTTAAGATCCTCAACCCACATTTACATTAGGTCACTAAATAATAAATTTCAAACTCCACAACAACAAGCAAATACATGAGAAAAAAAGTTCTCTGAGCAGCTAAGAGCCTTAGTCAGTAGTTGATTCAAGATCCCAAAATAGCCTTTGAGGAGGTGTGGAGTAGAGGGAAAGAGGAGAGATAGAATATTTCTGTATGAAATATATTTGAATAAATACATTTTTATTGGAATAAAAATATTCGTTATAGGTTCTAGACCTTTTCTTACTCAAAATTAATAAGGTGTGACTACAGGTACTATAGGACTATTCTCCTACTAAATCTTTTGTACCTCCTGGTCTGTATACAAATAATTCTTCCCTTAAAAACCCATCTAGACTTCTGAGTGTTTCTTTCTGGAGATAAATACGGTAGGCCACAATGTTTGGCTTACATTTCATGGAGCCATCTAGGACACAGAGTATTTTTGATTTTTATTTTTGCGTCGAGTTCTCTGTATCCTCATAGGATTTTACTTAGAGCTCCAAGTCTACCAAGGCTGCAAACATTGATTTGGGTCTAGTTAACTGGCATGCATTCTCCTAATAGTCTTCAGGGAGAAAGGTTCTACAATTTCCTTCTGTAGTTCCCTAAATACTGCAGAGCACCCACAGACAAGAAATTCTTAAGCGCATGCCATAACTCGCCCACACACTAAATTTCATTGTTCTGAACTCGGAAGAGATAGAAAATAGTCTGTTAGCGGGCGCCTGTAGTCCCAGCTTCTTGGGAGGCTGAGGCGGAGAATCGCTTAAGCCCAAGAGTTGGAGGCTGCTGTGAGCTGTGATGCCACAGCATTCTACCGAGGGTGACAGACAGACTCTGTCTCAAAAATAAAAAAATAAAAAGAAAATAGTCTGTTATCGTTTTGATTACATTATTAGTTATTATTGTTAATTTCTTTCTTTCTTTTTATTTTGCGGTTTTTGGCTGGGGTCGGGTCTGAACCCACCACCTCTGGCATATGGGGTCGGCACCCCACTCGTTTGAGCCACAGGTGCTGCCCCTATTGTTGTTAATTTCTTGCTGTGCCTAATTTATAAGTAAAACATTATAAAGGGCATGTATGTACAGGAAAAAAAAACAAGACATAAAGGCTTCAGTACTTAAGGTGAAGTTTTCAGGCATGCACCCAGGGCCTGGGAACATATCCCCTCCCCGCTGCTAACGGGTTCACTATGGTCGCATATCGGACATTCTTATTTTGCATCGATCCAATGCACAATAACCCCCTTTCTCTGGGATCTGTTCCCACCCAGGGGCTGAGCTCCCAGCAGCCCTGTCCGTACTAACACAGCCACCTCCCTGACCCAGTTGTTTCTTTGGCATATGGAATCGTGATTCTCTGCCGGTGGCTGAAACTTTCCATCTTGGAAGAAAAGAATGAAAGGGAAGAGGCTGAGACCTCCTGATGGCTTCCTGCTCCCTGGGTCTTAGCCTTGGGAATCCAGCCATCCTTCCCTAGCATTCTTCTAGTAATTCCTGTTTTTGAGTAAAATATGTCTAAAAGGCTTCTGCTATTTGAACCTTAACTAGAAAGTCTACAATTGTATCAATATATGAAGTGATTGATTTTGTCAGAACTTTTTCTGTACAATGCAAATAAAAATAGGAGAGGAAGCTCAAACATTAAGAATAGAAGAATAGTTTACAACTGTTTAAAGTATGAACATAGCATTTATTCCTTCTGTCCCCTCAACACGCATCCCTGTGCTGCATATGACCTTGTGACACAGCTCGTGACATATTGCTATTCCTTTTATTCTCCACCTCACCCCTTGTTAAGAAATCAGAATGTGAGACAGACTAGACCCAAGATTTCTTTCTCTTAGTCCAGGTTATCTCCACCCATAAATTAAAATATGTGGACAACAATAATACCAGACTTTACAAAGGAATTGGCACAAATACTCATCTGAAGAAAAGCATATGAAGATGTATTTGGGAAAAAAGGACTGAGAGTACAGTCTGCATATGGATTACACCTGGTTTGTAGCAAAATCAGTATTCTCTTTTTGTCCTGTAGTACCTTCAAAGTTTATTTGTGGAGATAACTTCCCCTATCTTTGGATACATACTTGGGCAGATCCCATGACTTAGATAACAGATGATTCTGCAGGGTTAAATCACAAAATCAACATTAGTTAGCAATTGTATATGCAGCCCATACAAGATGCATATACAAACCCTTCAGTCTGCATTCAAAGCCCTCCCCTCTCTCTGGCTAACTAAGCAAGGCCCAAGACTGCCCGCCTTTGGAGAAGAAGGGTGGTCATCACCCTTCCTCACACACTCAATGCAGTTTAGGGTGTTGTCTGGGGAAAGAGGACAGATTTTATTTGGCCGAGTGGCCCTGCACCTGGCCCACTGTGAAAGCACTCTTTCTTCCATGAAGTATTTTTGTGGGCTTTTCTTTTTAATGCCCTGTTCCCTGGAGCCTCTTACCTAATTCTCAGGCTCCAAACAACACATTCCATTCTCAGGGCTATTCTTCCCCACTGTCTGCTCCACATGGCCTGATACTGTTGCAGATCCCATTTAGCAGGTGGTTCTCCTGGGCAGGACCTACAGAGGGCTCCAGTCGGCCCTCTGGCTGAGTGGCCCCGTCTGAGTGACAGGAAATATTCTGGGACCTTGGCCTTGGCATTCCGGAGGCAGCGGCATACTTCTGACCCCACTGTCAGTTGATGACCATGCTTCTCAGCCTCTGTGTCCTAGGAAGACGTCAGACCCCGTCCCAAACGTGCCCAAAGTCAGCAAAGATGGATGAGCACTCAGATGCTGCCACTGAAGCCCGTTTCCTAGCCTTGGGCAGGGTAGAGGAGGGGAGAGACTGGAGACAGGGCATGGCACAGATACCTCCCCCCTTTTTGTCATAATAAACATATAAAATAAAGCTTACCATTTAAAAACTTCTCAAGTATACAGTTAGTTATATCCAGTATATTCAGATTGATGTTCCACTATTGCCACCAATCCATCTCCAGAATTCTCTTAATTTTCTCAAACCCAATCTCTGAACCCAGAGTTTCTAACACTAACTCCCCATCCCCCCATCTCCCGCCCATTGGCAAGCACCACTCTCCGTGCTGCCTCTATGAATCTGCTGCTCTGGAGTCTCCTGTTCAGTGCTCCATGATGCCTTTGTCCCTTCCTGGCTGGCTTATTTCACTCAGCATAATGTCTTCAAGGTTCCTCCATGTTGGGGCACGTCTCAGAATTTCCTTCCTTTTTAAGACTGAATAATATTCCCGGGTATGGACAGGCCATATTTGTTTATCCGTTCTTCCATCAAGGCACACTTGAGTTGCTTCTACCTTTTGGCTCTTATGAGTAATGCTGCTGTGAGCTTTAGTGTACAAATACCTGTTCTCATCTCCCTTGATATCCTTGATTTTTTCTAAACTTTACCTATGTGGCGTTTAGTTTCACAGTCATTTTTATTTGCTGTCCATGACACTAGTGCCTCAATTGAAACTCAGATAAGAAGAGCCCCACCCAACCTTCTGTTAGGGGAAGACCGAAAGGGAACCTTGGGCTCTAGCTAGAGTCCTATAACTACACATTGTACCAGACAGGTCTTGGCTCTCAAGGGAGGTTTTTCTCTGGAGATTCCTGACTCCATTTTCAAATTAATGTTTTCAATATAGATTTTTCCCTCAAAAATGCAACCAAGTATTCATAAAAAGTTCCTATATGATCTAGCAATTCCATTCCTAGGTGTCCACCCAGAAGAAATGAAAATACACATCCACACAGAAACTCATGGGCAAATGCTCGTAACAGCTTTACTCAAAATAGCTGAAAAGCAGACATAATCCAAATGTCCCTGACAAATGAACAAACTGTGGCCTGTCCATTCTGTGAAATGCTGTTCAGCAATGAAAACAGTGACGTACTGATGTAAGTTACAATATAGGAGAACCTCAGAAACATTAGACGTGCACCATGTGAAAGGCGGCAAACACGATTCCATGTGTGTCAAATGTCCACAATAGGTAGGTGCATGGAGATGGGAAGTTGATTCTTGGTTGCCAAGGGCTAGAGGGAAAGAAGGAGAGGGGCTGCAAATGAGCACATGCCTTCTTTCTTGGAGGAAGTAAACAGTTGTTCTAAAATTAGACTGTTGTGATGATTGCACAGCTCTGTGATTTTACTAAAATTCATTAAATTATACTTAAATTGAATGGATTTTATGGTGTATAAATAATACCTCAATGAAGTTGGGTTTTTCTTTTTTGAGGTAGGGTCCTGCTCTGTTGCCCAGGCCAGAGTACAGTGGTGGCGAAGCTCACAGCAACCTTAAACTCCTAGGCTCAAGCAATCCTCCTGCCCCAGCCTGCTGAGTAGCTGTGACTACAGGTGCACATCAACATATCTGGCCATAAAGCTGTTTTATTAAAAAAATAACTCAAATACCTAATAAATGTAATTCATGACATAATCAAAACATAATCTTAATTACTGCTTAGAAGTAAAACTGTAAGTTTCTATGGCAAAATGTTCACAGTGACTAGTTCTGGGAATTAGACTTAGTATTTTTTTCTTTCTGCTTACATGTTTTTTGTTTGTTTGTTTTGGGTTTTAAGACAGGGTTTTGCTGTGCTGCCCAAGCTAGAGTGCAGTGGTGGCATCACAACTTACTACAACCTCCAACACCTGGGCTCAAGTGATCCTCTTGCCTCAGCCTCCAAAGTGGCTGGGACTACAGCTGCCCACCCCCATGCCCAGCTAACTTTTCTATTTTTTGTAGAGGTGGGCTCTCACTTTGTTGCCCAGACTGGTCTCAAACTCCTGGAATCAAGGGGTCCTCCCTCCTCAGCTTCCTACAGTGCTGGAATTGTAGGTGTAAGCCACCAGGCCCTGCCTGCTTAAATGTATGTTATAGACTTTCTTCACTGCATCTATGACTTTCCTAACGACCATAATAATGTTTGGGGGTTTTTTTCTTAATAAAAATCACAGATGAATTGATTTGTAATCTTGTGGTAGAAAAGGCCTTTCCAAATAAGACAGGAAAGTCACAAGCCTAAAGGCATTCTGCCAAATTTGGCATAAAAAATGTTAAAAATGTCTCTGTTGAAAAATGTAAACCAAATTAAAAACAATAACTAAAAACAAAGTTAGAAGACAGAAGACAAATTGGGGAAGACATTTGCAAAACACAATGAAAGACAAATGGTGAATTTCCTTTACTTATAAAGTTCAACCAAGTTGAACCCAACAGAAAAATGAACAAAGACTAGGAAGAAGCAAGTCACAGAACAAGAATTACTAACTGCCATTTTACATTTTAGAAAATACTCAGCTTCATTTATGTTGTGGTGAGAATATAAACATGAATGAAATTTTTAAAGAACAACTTGACCAAATTCACTACTACCTCTCTCAAGTGTAGTTCTATATTGCGTGACTTGGCACTTACACTGCTACAGATTTATTCTGTAGAATACACCAGAAAAGCCTTCTAGGATAAACATAAACACATGTCCATTGCAATGTTGTAATAGTGAGTTGACTGGGAGTCTAGCTGTCCGGGAGCAGGGAATAAGCTAAATGAATTACAGCACTTACAAATGGGATCCTATGCACACGTAAGAAGTATTGATCAGATGTGCTGATGTGTATAAATATCTCCAAGAAATAAGAAGTGAAAAAAGAAAAGAGCAGAAAAACGAATATGGGAAAACTCCATATTGTATAAGTATTTAAAGTAAGTAGGATATACTTAGTATAACATATATGCACACAAATACATTTTTCAAAAACATAATAAAGGTTAGCTTTCACAAAGGGACTGCTGGGAGGAAAGGCTATTTACTTTTTATTTTGAACTTCTCTATGCTATTTTGCACATTTTAAGGGTGTGCCTATAATTTTTTTAACATCCAGAGAGGTTAGCTAGGAGGTGAGATGATAATTTTTTTCTTATTTTTTACTTAACCCTATTTAAAAATACCTTAATGGGTTTGATATTACAACAGGTTATACTTTTCTGCTTGACCTCATAATCACAGAGATGCCAGATGAAGTCAAACAGGGTAACAGATGCAGCCAGGGTGCTGTGGCTGCACGTATGTCTGAGCCGGCCCAGTGCAGCTGTTGTCCCGTGCAGGGCTTGGTCCCAGGAGCCACCCCTGAACCTTGGATCAGCCCACACCTCTGAGTCATTCTAGTACAGTCATTAGTGCTCAGATGCTCAAGCAACTGGCCATCTGAGGCCAAATGAACCATGAGCGTGTGCATGGTGACACCAGACACATGACCCCCAAAAGGAAGGAAGGGGCAGGAGGACCTAAGCACTCGGGGGAAGTGTGCAGGGGAGGTCTTGGGGGAAGAGCAACAGGGCGGGCCTGATCCCCACCTGTACTCTTGTAGAAGCTCTTTTACCCTCTTCTGAGTGATCACCTTTCTCATTCCTGAATCTCTTAACCCACTCTTAGGCTAAGATACATAATCATCTGTGATCAGGGGTTATTTTTACTTTTCTGTACATTCCAAAGTTTCTACAATAAGCATGCATGTTTTTTATCGACATACAAATCTGTTTTTAAAAAATATAAATGACTTCTAGAGTCTCCTATATATGAAAGTATACTCTCTATTGGAATCTGCAGAGAATTTTCCATAACATCTGCTTTGCTCCTACCACATAAACAACATTCTGTACCTGGAGAGGACAGAAGAAAACAGGCAGAGCAAGGTCACCACCCGTGACGGGGAGTTTGAGGACTGAACAGGCGGAGTACGGTCACCACCGGTGACGGGGAGTTTGAGGACTGAACAGGCAGAACACGGTCACCACCGGTGACCGGGGAGTTAGAGGACTGAACAGGCGGAACACGGTCACCACCGGTGACGGGGAGTTTGAGGACTGAACAGGCGGAGCATGGTCACCACCGGTGATGGCGGAGTTAGAGGACTGAACAGGCGGAGCACGGTCACCACCGGTGACGGGGAGTTTGAGGACTGAACAGGCGGAGCACGGTCACCACCGGTGATGGGGGAGTTAAAGGACTGAACAGGCGGAGCACGGTCACCACCGGTGATGGGGGAGTTTGAGGACTGGCTGCACCTGCCTCCTGGAGAATGGCTGATGGGAATGTACCAGGGTTGGGGACAAGGGAAAGAGAAAGAAAGAATACTGGGTGTGCACGCTTTGGGTTCTTTTAACTAGATTCTCTCGATTTCTCATCACTCTTTATAGCGTGGGCTATGCACTTGCTACATTAGCTCCATGTTGCTGAATTTTTAGCATTTTCTCACACCGAATCAATATTCATAAATTTGGGACGGGAGCCAGGATAAGCAGGGTGGCAACACCACCTCTCTGGGCAGGCACTAGGTGGCAGAAGCTCCCAGGAAATCTCTATAGGCTGCTCCTCTCTTCTTAAATGCCCAAAGAGCCACGACTGGAGGAACCTGAAGCACGTTACACTAAGTGAAATAAAACAGAACCAGAAAGACAGAGCCTACATAATCTCACCCACATGTCGAATCTAAAAAAAGAGAATAAAGTCGAACTCATAGTAGCAGAACAGCAGAGGAAACGGGAGATCTTAGTTAAAGGGTACACAATTTCAGTTACGTTATAACGTAAGTTCCAGAACCCCAGTACCCAGTATGGCAACTATAGTTAATGCATTGTATACATGACATTTGCTAAGAGAGCAGATCTTAATCCTTCTCACCACCAAAATGGAGGCTATAGACTTGTTAATTAGCTGGAGAGTGGTAATCATCTCACACACGTATAAAATATCATGCTGTATACCTGAAACACACAATTTTTGTCAATCATACCTCAATAAAGCTTGGGCAGAAAAGTGATTCATTAAAGATAGCCTCTGATTATAAAAGACTTTGAGAAATAAAAAAATTTTTTTCAGAAGTCTTTTAACCAATTACATTTATTTGCATTTTCTTTTTTATTTATGCACAAGAGTAGCATATAATGAAAACATAAACATCTAGTTCTAAAACAGCTTTTACGATATATGTGCCACAAAAATTCTATGTGACAATAGAGATTTAGTAATATTTTTTTAAATGCCAAAGGGGGGAAATACTTAACAGCCAATTGTGGCCACTATAGCTTAAGTGTCTAAAACTATGTCACCAAGTTGCAGTTTTATCTAATTTCTGCCTTATAACATAAAAAAAAAAAAAAAAAAAAACTTCCTTAAATCCAATTTTGGCCTTGATAGGCTGGCGTCGCATACGTCATCCCACGTGGACTTGATTAGATTTGATTCCAAGTGTCACCCAGGGGAATTGCCTCTTGACTCTCAGGTTATCCTCTTGCTCTACCCTCTGAGCAGGGTTTGCTCCTCTCCAGGATGAACACTGTCCACGCTCACTCTGAGAACTGGAGTCTATTCAGGGTGAAGGGTGTATACACAAAGGAGGGGGGGCTGGGGCACAAAGAGAGGAAACTGGTCCCCATTCTTTAGCTTGCTCCCCATTCTGGCCTCCTCTTAACACAAAGGCAGGCATTGCTGACAGATGTTGTAGGAGATGACTGAGGTCTTCAACTTCCTTGTTTCAGGTTGGACTCCAGGTCACCTTTATCAGAATTCCTCAACAACCACCTCTGCTTGTCTTTTAACCTGATCCTTGCTCTTCTTGACTGTGAGTCCCCGTCTGTAGTGTCCTTCCTCCTGGCTGTCACACCTTTCTTAGTCACTTTCTGGAGTCTCTCCCGTGGGTACCACTGTTACCAACAACAGCTGGACTTGCCACACCCTTCGACATTGACACCCTCTCTTAAAAAGAGTTTTTGCTTCAGCAATACCTTTGGGATATAGTAGCTCAAACAATAAATTTCATTTCAAGTGCCACTACCGAATCGCAAGATTCTTGCTTTCAAAAAGATTAGCACCCACTTAGAACAGCTATAAAATAATTCAGGATGAGATTTTAAGACAATAATTTTTAAAGTTATTTTTAAAATAAAACAAACCATAATTAAATAACCAGGTTTGATGGTGGCTCACAGCTGTAATCCTAGCACTGTGGGAGGCCAAGGTGGTTGGATAGCTTGAGCTTAGGAGTTCGAGACCAGCCTGAGCAAGAACAAGGCCCCATCTCTACTTAAAAAAGAAAAAGAAAAATATTAGCCATGCATTGTGGTGGGCACTTGTAGTCCCAGCTACTTGGGAGGCTGAGACTCTTAAGTCCAAGAGTTTGGAGTTGCTGCAAACTATGACACCACAGCACTCTACCCAGGGTGACAGAGTGAGACTCCATCTCAAAAAAAAAAAAGAAAGAAAAGGAAACAAGTCTACTTTTTTGTAGTATATCTTCTTAGCTAAAAACTGCACAGAAATATAGACCATTAGATGCCTGGGTTTTCAGTTAAAGGAGCCAAAGATACTTCCGACATTTGAATAAAGCATTAAAATATAATCAGTAGTAGAGACAATGGCTGGGCCACCAGGTTAACCAACAGGGATTTCAGTTTCCAGAAGACCATAGTTAGCTCTGCTAACTAATTTCCAAATGAGTTAAAGAAATACCACCATAAGGGCCAGGTGTGGTGGCTCAAGCCTGTAATCCTAGCACTCTGAGAGGCCCAGGAGGGTGGCTTCCTTGAACTCATGAGTTCGAGACCAGCCTGAGCAAAAGCGAGACTCCCATCTCAACTAAAAATAGAAACACTGAGGCAAGAGTATTGCTTGAGCCCAAGAGTTGGAGGTTGCTCTGAGCTATGACGGCACTGCACTCTACGCAGGGCAACAGCTTGAGACTCTGTCTCAAAATAAATAAATAAATACCACCCTAGGAACACACTGTATCTCAGAGTAAAACAATAACATCAAAACTCTCTCCTCTGCATTGCAAGTACATTGGTATTTCAATGGTACTACATTCTAAAGAATAAGTTCTACTAAGTTTGTTAGATAAGCCACACGTGCTCTGTTTCAAATCACATATGAAGAAAGTGATCTAGTTCTTTGATAGATTTTCAGGATTCCCTAACTAGACTAGAATTGATTTCCTTTAAGAAATATATACAGGCTTCTATGAAAAATAGAGTTTCTTAAATCCAGCTTCCCATGTGAATTTTTTTATTATTCTTTTCACTTTTGTTTAATGTTTTCATTTCCCATGAATTTGTGAGCATCTTCGAAGAAGGAAGAGTAATTTTTCTTCCTAATTACCCAGTTCAGCATTGTGACTGAAGGAACAGCTGTGATTGTGAGGGCTGGCCTTCAGTGAGACAGCACCCATGTACTGAGACCCTTGTCAGGAACTCTCTCCTGCCCAGCCAAGTGCTTCTCCTCTCTCCAAGTAGATCCTAGATGGGCTGGATTTAGGAATCTACTCCCGGCCTTCAAAATGATGTAAGCTCCTGGGAGAAGCAATGGCCTGACTCCTCATCAGATTAATTTCCTGCTTCTGGTACTCTGTACTCACCTCGCACCGATATTTTGCTCCTGTCCAGCACACCCTGGACATGAGCACTTGGTCTGATTTTCTGTCATAGTCCCTCCCTCCAACTCCTGCAGAATCTCTGTCCGTTGAACACTAGCATTAGGCTTTGAAATGCTCTCACAGTCCTCTCATTCACTCCCTTTGTGGTATTTTTCTGATTTCTCTAACATCATGCTCCCCTGGCTCCCTGGTTTTGGATTAACCATCTCTCCTGCTGTCTCCTCTCAGCCCCCCTAGACTCCTCCCCACAGTCCCTCACTCCTGACTCCATGTGGTGAGCTGCCCTCACCCTGAGTTCTCAGCCTAACTCTCAAACTCTAACCATTATGTGCTGACTCCAGCAGTGTGCTCCACTGACTTCACTGCAGGAAGACACATCCATAGAAAGTTTTTACTCACCTCTGTTTGAATAGAATCCTTCCTCTTCACATTGGAGGTACAGCCTATCATGGGTGCCACAGGGAAAGTATGCAAGGCCCTGATAACCACCTGCCTACTCTCCATACTGGGCACTGTGGGTTACATAAAGATGAACCAACTTCAAAGTTCTTACCGTCTCGAAGAAGGGAAAAGACAGGTACCCATATAGAAGGTGATACATTCCATGAGCAAAATCACAGTAATGAGAAAATTCAAAAGAGGAAATGTTACAGGCTGTATTGTATCTTTATATCTTCTTAAGATTCACACACTCAGGGATCAGCAGCCAGTGCTCATCTCCAGCACCTCACAATGAAACTTTCTTTGGAAAAATGGTCACAGCAAATGTAGCATGTTAAGAAGAAATCATAGTGAAGTAGGAAGGGCTAGAATCTAATATAATCGGTGTCATTGTGAAAAGGGGAAACTTGGAGGCAGACACACATGCCCAGAAAGTCGCCACGTGAAGATGAGGCAGAGAGCAAAGGTGCAGCTCCTACTTGTCAAGGGACGACAAAGACTCGGGATTGTCAACAAACCACGAGAAGCTAGGGGGGAGGCATCAAAGAGGCCCTTCCGCGCAGCTCTCCGAGGGAACCGTCTGCTGACCCTCCAGGCCAGCGCCTGGATGGAGTTCTGTTGCTTACGCCTCTCCCTTGTGGTGCTCGGTCGCTGTGGCCGAGCAGGCTGGCACGAGGAGACATCTTATCGGAGACTATTAAGAAAGACTTCATTGAAAGTGAAGGAGGTACAATTCAAGTTAAGGCTTAAAGAAATGGCATTCAAAATAGGAAAGGTGGTTAGGAAAAATGGGAGTGGAGAAGCACTGAGACTACTTGGAAAATTGATTTGAGCTTCTAACTTAGAGAAAGCAGGGAGAGGAGGCAGAGATAATATTGGAGAGGCAGCGTGGGCGCCACTGGTCACAAAGGTAAACATTCTACATCTATGAAAGATTTTGAAATATGAAAATTCTAGGGCGGCACCTGTGGTTCACTGGGCAGGGCACCAGCCCCATATACCTGGCCCTGGCCAAAGTGCAACCAAAAAATACCCGGGCGTTGTGGTGGGCGCCTGTAGTCCCAGCTACTCTGGAGGCTGAGACAAGAGAATCACCTAAACCCAGGAGTTAGAGGTTGCTGTGAGCTGTGTGATGCCACAGCAGTCTACGGAGGAGGAGGGTGACAAAGTGTCTCTAAATAAAAAAAAAGAAAGAAAATTTTAGATACATCTGTGTCTTATAAATAAAATGTCAACTACTGAATGGGAATTTGAACATGAACCTGTGCAATCAATGAATAGAACATGTGATATGAGAATTAAAATTTAGGCCTTGAATTTTAAAAATGAGTTGGTTTTAAATCAGTGTGCCTACTCAAGCTGATTGACACTAATAATTTTTTATTTTGTGCTTTAAGGACTAACACAAGGAAATATCACAGGGACAGTTCTGGGATGGATGTCAAAAGGCCTGGTTTGCGGAAAAAAGGTTATTTTGATCTGCTTTCTAGAAGTGGCAAAGCCACTTACACCCTCAGTGCCTCAGTTTTGTGTGTAAAAAGATACCAGCATCTTCATTTACTTTTTTCTTTCTTTTTTTTTTTTGAGATAGAATCTCACTTTGTAGCCCTGGATAGAGTGCTATGGCATCAGCCTAGCTCACAGCAACCTCAAACTCCTGTGCTCAAGCAATCCCCTACCCTGGCCTCCCAAGTAGGTGGGACCACAGGCACCACCATGACACCTAGCTAATTTTTCTAATTTCAGTAGAGATAGGGTCTCATTCTTGCTCAAGCTGATATAGAACTCCTGAGCTCAAGCAATCCACCTGTCTTGACCTCCCAGAGTGCTGGGATTACAGGAGTGAGCCACCACATCTGAGCCATCTCCCTTTTCTTAATCTCCTAAAAATGTAATGAGGTTACATGAGAAGAGATTAAAACATGTTCATGCAGTAAAATAATTTTTTAAAAACAGGCTTAGATTAATAGAATCATGTGTGTGTGTGGATGTGGTGTCTATGTAATACATGTACGGATCCTTACCTCTGTGTTCATACAGCTCCTGGATGATGGCAGAAAGCTAATTCGTGACAAGGTCAGCTTCACACACGTCTCTCCCTCTGTCAGACTCATTTCTTTGGCTTGGTCTTGTTAATTGAGTCTCAACAGGATTCTCTGTCTCTCCCACCTCTTTCTCTCTCATTTTCTTCTCTCTCTCCACCCAACTTAAAGAAAACACCTTTTATTAAATTATAAAAAATGTCAAATGTTCACAAAATGAGAATAGGACAATGACATCTCATAAACCCAGCCCACAAATTTAACAAGTTTTGCTGGTTGTTTCAACTATTCGTCCATCCTTCTCTCCTTCCCTCTCCAGTGAATTTTAAAACAAATCCCAGACTTCATGCTATTTCACCCAATATGTTCGAATATGCACGTCTAAAAATATGTCCATATCCTTCACCAACACAATGGCATCGTGCAGCTTAACAAAAGTAATGATAATTGCTTAGATTCTTGTCACATCTCTCTTCAATGTTTTTAAACAAGAATAATGGTGCTACTTGCATAATTTACTAATAATGGTGCTATTTACATAATTTAATTTAATAGTATTTGAATAATAAGCAAATTCCATTTTGGAGGCTTCTGAAGTATCACTCTATTTTATAAGCAACTTGAGGAAAGTATGGCTAATTGGAAGGCCTAATGAATGTTTTCTCATGATGAGTCTACCTCATTGGTGTTCCTAATAACCCCACAATCATCCTGTTACCTGACAGTAATCTAATGAAGATTAAAGAAATAACATCTGTTAATCTCATTAAGTTCACTGAGGCAGGATGGGGCTGGATGCTGGTAAGTGGAGCAGATAAATGTGAGGCATATACACTTTATTTTTCATGTTGAAAAGTCATCACAGAGAAACTTTCTCCTTTGGTGCACGTAATGATACTTCAGAGCACGTATTAACTATGGTAGGGTGGAGTGAGGTAGGGAAGTGGTGCCAGAGACTACCTCTTAGAAACCTTGGGAAAGAATTACAGTGCAATGCCTGCAGCTCTGGGAAGTGACGCATGTAAGTATATGTTTGTGCCATTTAGAGCTTACGTAACTGAACAATGATTTATAAAAGGAATTCTGGTTGATAACTGCTCCAGAAGAAACTAATTCAATTTGTCAGTAAATAACAAAAAAAAAAAAAAACAGTATTCTACTATCAGCAATTCATACTAAGGAAAGGAATGCAGGTTCAGGTAAACATGCCCTTACAAGGGTACTGGTGTCAGTGTTGTTTATAAACGTACTTTTAAAACAATTCTTAAATATTTAACAACAGATATGGTTGAGTAAATTTCATTATAGCCCCATGAAAATATCTGGATTAACACATAAATGTTTTGACATTATCTTCAGTGAAAAAACTGTATTATAAAATAGTACAAATGTCTTAATTCCTCTTTAGTTTAGCTATAATTATATATATGTACATATACTTGCATACATACATACAAAGAAACAAGATTAGAAATACAGAAAGTCAGTATGATGTTAACAGTCATTATCTCTACAAAGCAGAATTATGATTTCTTTGGCATCTAGATTTTTCTACAATGTACATATAAAAATTAAGTACAAATATATATTTTTTTCAAAAGTATGACTACCAGATATGGCAACATGAAGACTGAGCCAAAGCAGAATGCTACAAACTATAAACACAAAGAGATAACAGATAAAAGGAAAATAGAAAGAAAAACAAATCCCTCAGCAAGAGTCGTGGAGGGACCTGAAATACAGATACAAATGGTAGTGTGTATGGGCAGTGACGCAATTGCTCAGAGTAAAGAGGCCACTGCTCTGAGTGAAGTGTGTGGTAGACGCAAGGCCGGGATTCTCTGACAACAAACCTCACAAAGATGCTGTGCACACACCAAAAAAGGACTGACCAGTAGCTATAAAAACAGGCACAAGAATCCTCAAATCCAGCACATAAAAGGATGACACATCATGACCTACTGAGATTTATCCCAAGCATATGAGATCGATTTAAAGGATGAAAATCAGTTAATGTACAAACTACATTGATAGAAGAGAAGACAAAATTACATGATTGCCCCAATAGACAGAGATAGTCAAGATAAAAGTACTCAACAGACTAGGAGTAGAAGGAAATTTCCTCAACCTGATAAAAGGCATCTGTGAAAAACCCACAGGTAACATCATACCCAATGCTAAAAATCTAAGAGCTTTCACCCTAAGATTAGGAACAAAGAAGGGTATCTGCTCTTGCTGCTTCTATTCAACATTGTACTGGAGGTTCTGGCCAGGACATTTAGACAAGAGACAAAAATAAAAGACGTCATGATTGGAAAGTGTGTAAAACCATTTATATTTATAGATGGCATGATTTTATATGTAGTAAATCCTAAGGAATCCACTAAAAAACTGCTAGAACAAATAAGGTCGCTGTACACTGATCATAGCATAAGTCATAAAAGCCAGAAAATAGGTTAACAACACAAATGTCTATCAACTGATAAATGGATAAATAAAAATGATGTATCCATGTAATAGAATATTAACTAGGCAATAAAAAATTCAAACACTCATCTAAGCTGTGACATGAACACATTTTGAAAACATGCTAATCCTAAGAAGCCAGTCATCAAAGACCACATTTTGTATGATTTATTTACAGAAAATATCCATAATAGGTAAACCTATAGATGCAGAAAGTAGACTAGTTATTGCCACAGGTTGGTAATTGAGAGTGACCATTAAAAGATATGGGTTCTGAGGGAGATAAGGAAAATGTTCTAAAGTTAAGATTGGGTGCAGTGGCTCACGCCTATAATCCCAGCACTCTGGGAGGCCAAGTCAGGTGGATTGCCTGAGCTCACAGGTAGGAGACCAGCTTGAGCCAGAGTGAGACCCTGTCTCTAAAAATAGCCGGGTTTGTAAGTGCCCAGCTACTCGGGAAGCTGAGGCAAGAGGATCCCTTGAGCCCAAGAGTTTGAAGTTGATGTGAGCTATAACATCATGGTACTCTACCACAAGTGATAAAACAAGACTCTGTCGAGAGAGAGAGAGAGAGAGCGAGAGAGAGAGAGAGAGAGAGAGCGAAAGAGAAAGAGATATAGATAGATATGGTGGCCGAATAAGAGATTCCATGCATCCAGGCACCATGAGTCTGGGGAGATAAGACTCCAGGCATCTCTTGCTGGTAGGATCTGTGTATAATGATCCCTTTGAGGATACAGGGAGTCAGCGAGAGACTTCTGGACCCCAAGAGGAGGACAAAAACAGTAAAAAACTGGCAAGTGGTTGCTTGTGTTCGATCGGTCTAATCCCGCCGGCAGCTGCACGGGAACTTAAAGAGCAAGAGGAAGTGAAAGGAAAATTAGGGCAAGGAAATAGATAAAAGAAATCACATATGAGGAAGAATCATCAGAAAACTCTAGGCAACATGAAGAACCAGTCCAGAGCAACCACTTCAAGGGACCCTGAGTTAGCTATGGCAGAGGATTCCACCTATAAAGAAATGTTAGGAATGACAGAAAGGGAATTTAGAATACACATGATGAAAACAATGAAGGAAATGATGGAAACAATGAAGGATACTGCTAATAAAGTGGAAAATAACCAAAGGGAAATCCAAAAACAGAATCAACTAAGAAATGAATGATATGAAGAATATAGGAAAGATATAGCAGAGTTGAAGGAACTGAAGCAGTCAATTAGGGAACTTAAAGATGCAATGGAAAGTATCAGCAACAGGTTAGATCACGCAGAAGAAAGAAATTCGGAGGTAGAGGACAAAGTTCTTGAAATAACTCAGATAGTTAAAGAGGCAGAAAAGAAGAGAGAGAAAGCAGAATGCTCACTGACAGAATTATGGGACTTTATGAAGCGTTCCAACATACAAGTTGTGGGAATCCCAGAAGGTGAAGAAGAATCCCCCAGAGGAATGGAAGCCATACTAGAGAATATTATAAAAGAAAATATCCCAAATATCACCAAAGATTTGGACACACTCCTTTCAGAGGGATATCGGACCCCAGGTTGCCTCAACTCTAACCAAGCTTCTCCAAGACACATTGTTATGAAGCTGTCCAAAGTCAAGACAAAAGAAAAGATTCTGCAAGCTGCCAGGAGTAAGCACCAGTTGACCTACAGGGGCAAATTCATCAGAGTGACTGCAGACTTCTCTAATGAAACTTTCCAAGCAAGAAAACAATGGTCATCTACCTTTAATCTACAGATAGAATGCATATAGAACAGAATAATTACCAGCCCAGAATTCTATATCCTGATAAGCTAAGCTTTAAAATTGATGGAGAAATCAAATCATTTACAGATATACAAACATTGAGGAAATTAGCCACAACAAGACTAGCTCTACAGGAAATACTTCAACCTGTTCTAGACACTGGCCATCACGATGGATTAGCAGCAAAGTAAGCACTAAGAAATTAAAGGACAGAACCTAACTTCCACACTAATGCAAAAGGTAAAAGTAAGCAAAGGACTTTCACAAAATAAGATTTATAGAATACTACCACACTTATCAATTATCTCAATAAATGTTAATGGCTTGAATTCCCCACTGAAGAGACATAGATTGGCTGACTGGATTAAAAAACACAAGCCATCCATTTGCTGTCTGCAGGAAACACACTTGGCTTCAAAAGACAAATTAAAACTCTGAGTCAAGGATTGAAAGACAATTTTTTAGGAAAATGGAATTCAGAAGAAAAGAGAAGTTGCAATCTTATTTTCAGATACATGTGGATTAAAAGCAACTAAAGCCAAAAAAGACAAAGATGGTCACTTTAT
>CAUYPK010109154.1:0-16285 GCA_963574355.1 Loris lydekkerianus
CTTTCATGTTTACATGGATGGAGCTGGAACATATTCTCCTTAGCAAAGTATCCCAGGAATGGAAGAAAAAGTATCCAATGTACTCAGCCCTACTATGAAGCCAAACTATAGCTTTCACATGAAGGCTATAACCCAACTATACCACAAGACTTTGGGGAAAGGACCAAGGAAGGGGAAGGGAGGGGGGAGGTTTGGGTGGAGGGAGGGTAATGAGTTGGGCCACATCTATGGTGCATATTTTTATCTATAATAAAAATAAATAAATAAATAAATTTATGTTTACATCAAAAAAAAAAAAAACAACTGCTGCTTTTATAAATAAACTTTGCTTCACTAAAGAGGCGGGAAGGGAAGGAGAGGATCAAGTTTAAGGCTTTGCTAGTTTTACCCATTGTACTCTGAGACCCCTAAGATGTCTTGTTGTCAGGAAAACTATACTAGTTTGAAGAGGGGACAGCATTCTGTGAAGAGAAAGTGGATTTTCACCCTTCATTTCCAAAGCACAGGGAAGGAAGCAACTTTAAAATGCCAGAAAAGAACAAAAGAATCTCAGATGTGCAGGCTTTAATGAGACAAGCTCAAAATGGCCTTTGGTATTACAATGAAAACGGCTTTTGAAGTTGAACAGTTTGACTTGGTGGTTGAGCAGAAAGTGGGATTTTACTATAGCAGGGCATGCATCAGATATGGCTGAAGTATTAATTTTCTGATGTCTCTGTCCATTAAGCAGAACTAAATTAATTTATTCACTGCATATTTGCTAACTTTTCTGTAATGAACAAAAATAATATTTGCTTCATAAAATCTTATCTTCTTGAAGTTTTATAGGATATAATACTATAATCAACCAACTTAATTAATTTCTTTTTAAAAATTAAGCTCCTTTGTAAAGCCTAATTTTTTTGAAAGATTAGTTACACATTTATATATACTGAAGAAGACAATTCTCAAGTCACTGTAAAGTGGTTGAAAGCATTGTATCAAAAATAACTATGTTACCTATTTCATTGATAGGAACATGTCCCAGACTATTTTATGTTCCTTGTCCTTCCCCCAATACTAAAACATTAAAAGATTCATATATTGAATGCTAGAGCAGAGTAAAATCAGGCTCATTTTCAGAATCCATTTAGAATAGTGATATCCAAAGTATCAACCTCAAGATGATTTTCCAAAATGGGGGTAGGGTGCAGGTTAGTCATGATAGAGATTTTATTAATGTGTTTTTAAGCAAAGGTCACAAACTATAGCATGTGGCCCAAATCTGGTTCAAAGTCCTCTCTACCAAGGGCAACTAAGTGAGACTCTGTCCCCTCCCCCCCAAAAAAGAAGTTTTATTGGAACATAGTCATGCCTGTTTAAAACCTAGTGTTGCTGAAGAATGGGGGTATGTTTTGAGAAATGCCTTGATTTCGTCGTGATTGTGTCTTTGTGTGAACATGAGAGTGCATTGATGTTAGATGAATCTCAATGGATTAGGACACTCCCTACCTGGACCATGCGGGCTAGCACATTGCTGGTCAGCTACAAGTCTCAATGGCATGTACTGTACCCTACGGATGTTACTGTACTCAACATTGTAGACAGTTATAACACAATGGCAAGTATTTGCATATTCAAACTTATCTAAACATGAAAAAGGTACAGTCATAATATGGTACAAAAGCTTTTAAAAAATGGCACAACTGTATAGGGAACTTATCATGAATGGAGCTTGTAGAACACGAAATTGCTCTGAATGAGTCAGTGAGTGAGTGGTAAGTGAACGTCTAGGACATTACTGAGCACTATTGTAGACTATAAACACTGTGTACTTAGACTACATTAAATTTCTAAAATTGTTAATTTTTTTAATAATAAATGAACCTCTGCTCACCTTAACATTTTTACTGTATCAGTTTTTAAATGTTTTTATCTTTTTTGACTCCTTTGTAAAACACTTAAAACGCAAACCTATTATAGCTGTACAAAAAATATTTTCTTTCTTTTCATCTTTATTCTCTATGTTAAAATTTTTTTAACTTTTTAAACTTTTTGTGTTAAAAACTAAGACATAAACACACACACTAGCTTAAACCTACACAGGGTCAGGATTGTCAAGATGTCACTAGGTGATAGGAGCTTTAAAAAAAAAAATTTATATATATATATATAGTTTTTTTATTAAATCATAGCTGTGTACATTAATGCAATCATGGGGGTACACTGTACAATTATATACAATTTGAAATGTTTTCATCACACTGGTTAGCATAGCCTTCACGGCATTTTCTTAATTATTGTGTTAAGACATTTATATTCTACACCTAGTAAATTTCACATGTACCCTTGTAAGATGCACTGTAGATGTGGTCCCACCAACTTTTCACCTTCATTATGATCTTAAGGGATGATCATTGTATGTGTGGTCCATTGTTGACCAAAACATTGCTATGCGGCACGTGACTATATTTTTGTATTGGCTAAGGCTCCGTTCATACTATCATGGCAAGATTGAGTAATTGTGGTAGATGTATGGTTTGCAAAGGCTGCACTATTTACTAATTATACCTTTAAAGAGAAAAATTGCCAATTCCTACTCAGAAACCATAAGAAACATTTTGAGCTTTGATGATTTATGTGACTTTGCATAGATCTCCTTTGTAGACCTGAGCGCTAGGCAGTTACAACACATGTATATCCTGGATGAGATTCTCTGGGAAAGTGCCAGAGCTTGCTCTCTAATTTGGAGCAATGGAAAGTTAACCCACAGTTGCCCGTTTCTTAAGGCTGTTGTTGTACCTTATTGGAGTTCATGTGCCCTGTTAGCTACACATATGATTTATTATTTTAATTATTTTAAGTAAAATAACCCTCATAAAATAAGCAAATGACTTTATAGAGACATACCAAGAAGACACCTACAAACTAATCTAGATTGAGTATACCATGACTGATGTTAAGCAGAAGCAACAAGAAATAGCAGAATTGACCCGAGACCTGTGTCTAGTTTAACCTTGTCCTCAGATGTTAATATCAAATTGAAACACTGATAATCTATTTGAATTTGACAAGATGTAGGCCAGTTTGGGGGAAATTATTAAAACTATTCAAAATGGAGTTTCTTCTTTTATACCAACCTTCATTGAGGAATAATTGTCAGTTAAAAATTGTGAATATTTAAGGTGCATGACTTGATATTTTGATATATGTATATATTGTGGAATGATCACTATAATCAAGCTAACATATCTATCACTTCACACAGTTGCCATTGTTAATATTGTTGTTGTTTTTGCTGTAGTGGTTGTAAGAACACTGAAGACGCGCCTTTTTATCAAATTTCAAGGTTGTAAATTATAATAACATTGCTATATGGAAGATTTCCAGAAAGATCTACATTCTTTCCATATCTTAGCTATGGTGAAAAATCCTACAATTAATGTGAGAGTTATTTGGATATATACACCAGAAGAAAGATTGCTCTATTTTTGATTTTTTTGAGGAACCTCCATACTATTTTCATATTGACTTTACAAATTTACATACCCATCAACAGTAGACAGGGGTTTTCTGTTTTCAGCATCCTGACCAACATTCAGGACCTTTTGAAAATAGGTATTTTAATAGGTGTGAGGTGATTTCTCATTGTGGGTTCAATCTGAATTTTGCTGATAATTACTGGTGTGAGTACCTTTTGATATACCACCTGGCCTTTTCATATACTCATTGGCCATATCTTCTTTTGAGAAATCTCTATTTAGGTCTTTTCCCTATTTTATAATTAGGTTATTTATATTTTTGCTATGGAGTTGTATGAGTTCCTGTATGTTTTGGATATTAACCATTTATCAAATGTAAAATTGGAAACTATTTTCTTTCACTCTCTAAGTTGCCTTTTCATACTGTTGAGTGTTTCTTTTGCTCTTGAAAGGTTTTTAGTTTGATGTCATCCCTTGTGTCTATTTTGGCCTTTACTGAATGTGATTTTTTGATATCATGCACAAAACATCATTGCTTAGACCGAAGCTGAGAAGCTTTTCCCCTATGTTTTCTTCTAGTAGTTAACCTTAAATTTAAGTCTGTAATCTATTTTGAGTTGATTTTTGTAAATGACGTGAGATAAGTTCCCCATTGCATTCTTCCACATGTGGATATCGAGTTTTCCCCACACCTTTTATTGAAGAGATGATCCTCTTCCCACTGTAGGTTTTGATACCCTTGTCAAAGATCAGTTAGCTGATCATAATGGGTGGATTTATTGTGGGGTTCTCAATTATACTCCATTAATCTACATGTCGGTTTTTATGCCAGTAATATACTGTTTGATTATCGTAGTTTTGTGATATATTTTTATTTATTTTTGTATCTTGCTATAAAAATCTTTATTGAAACTTTTATTCATTTATTTAGAATAGATTGCTTGAAGAGAAATAATTAAAGGTATGGATTTTCTAAAAATTTCCTGTTACAGCAAAAGACTTTTCAGAAAGTTTATAGCAATTTTAATTTCTATAAGGTGCATATAAGATTGACTCTCTCACTTTATCCTAAGAAATTTTATATATTTCATGAAATATATTTTTAAATCAAAAAATATTATTCTCCACAAAAAAAAAGCATGTTTGGAAACTTGTCATTGGGGTCATTGGATTGAGAGTATTCTATCATATTGTCTTTTTGGCTTGCTTTTATCTGCTGATTTTTTTGATAATGATCATATATTACTTTATGAACATATATTATTTTAATATAATAATATTAAAACTAAGGCTTTTGAGATAAAGAAAAATCAACTTGCAAAAAATAGAAGTTCTTTCAAATTATTCTCTACTGTATATTCTTACAGGATATACTTATAGTAGTCCTTGAAAGAAAATTTGTAACTCTAAAAATTCTTAATGAATATATGTTAAAAGGACTAAAATCTAATAAAAATTTCAATTTGGAAAATTTAGGAACAAAAATTAAAACAGAAAAATTTAGAGTAAACATTATTTACGAAGAAAATCCTTATCTTTTGCAAACAGAAAGGAATTTATGAACATAGTGCAAAGGTAAGTAATTAGAAATCAGAAATTCCATAGAAATCACAAATTGAAATACATTATTTGAAAATCATATAAAATAGCAAACTGTTAGCTAAGCAAATCAATAAAAAGGGAAAAATATACAATACAGAAAAAGAAATAAATATGGCAATTGTTAACAGTATAGAGGATACAAAATACAGCACTGTTTTTCTCAACCTTATGCAAGTGAATTTGAAAATCCAAAGGAAATGAGCACTTTGTAACAAAAATAAAATTTTCCAAGAAATATAATTTCCTAAAAAAAAATAGAAAATATGAAGAGAAAAAGTCCAGTGAGACAATTACCAAAAGATAAACTGGAAAAAATGGTTAAAAAGGTACTTTTAAGAAGCTCCGGGTCAAATATGAATTCACAGGGAATTCTAACAACCTTTAAAGGAATGAATATGCTCATGTGTTGTTTCACATGTGTTTTGAGAAATGTGTCATTCATCAATTTCATCATTGTGTGAATATCACACAGTGTACTTAAACAAACATAGATGGCATAGCTTACTGATTTTATTATCTATGTTAGGTTACACAAAATAATTAGGCTACAAATCTGTACCGCACATCACTGTGCTGAATACTGCAGGAAGCCATAATGCTGTCATAAGTATGTGGGTCCCTAAATATATGTCAACATAGAAAAGGCTCAATGCAAAGTGGGACCATTATCATACATGTGGTCCATCACTGACCAAAACATTGTTATGAACCGTATGACTGATTTTAACAGCAGACAGTTGTAGACGATGGTCATACAATGATATTTTCTAAATGATTTTGTGTAGCAAGTGTAGGATTGTCATCAAAATCTAATAGAGGTTGCCCAAAAAGGGAAATACCCTTTTGATGGAAATACCTTAATTTAGTGGGAAACAGAATTCAGTAGCGCACTAAAGAAAGCTGTGTCCTTACCAAATGTGATTTATTTTTGTAATGCAAGGATAAAATAATATGATCTCCCTAGACTTCATGTACCATTTATTAAATACACATAATAAAACTCTTAGGGATTTTTCAGTAGAGGATGGTGGCTAAATTTTCTCTTCCTCAATATTTCCCTAACATTATTAAAAAGATGATATTTTTAAGGTATGGGAAGAGGAGTAGACACAGTAATAATATTTTAGGGGCCAGAAGTGTGTCTTGATAAGAAAAAAATCACATAGCAGACATGCAAGATAGCTAGATCGTAGGCAGGCCAAGTAGTAATTCCATTTCTACTATAGAGTTCTCAAAAGATTTAGGATTTAGAGGCTCTTGATACAAAAGGGCAAAGAAATGGCAGTCGGAAAAAAGAAGATAGGCTATAAACCATAAAACAGCTGCATACCAATGAAGGTAAAGGGAATGATCCCCATGATGTTTTGTTTTTGCGTGAATATGCCTTTCATAAACAAATGGGGAAAAAAAATATCATCCGAGGTCAGTCCCTGACTCTCCTTACCCTTGGAATGTAAAGCCGTTACCCCCAAACCCATGTTTCTCAGTGACTGACTTTCTCTCATCTTCAGAGAATAATTCACATGCCAGAGAGAGGGAAATAGAGTTTCTTGCCTGGGGACACCTGGCACAGGGGTAGGTGGAGGAACTCTATTGAACACGGGAGACTAAGTGATGCTGTGAGGGGTTCGTCTCGACATTTCCCATCTCTCCTATTCACATCTCAGAGCACTTGTAGGCAGGCCTTTGTCTTCTAGCCAGCAAATTGAAAGAGGAATCTGACCAAAGAGGAAAGCCTTCAATTATTGAGATTGGGCTACTCTACACAATGAAACTCAAATAGCCTGATCCCAGTTGCACGGTTTCCAAAAAGGTCTTAATTCCTGACTCTACAACTTTATCAGAGCAACTAACGATACCCAGATACCCGAGAAATGCCTCCAACGTGAAATAGAAACACAAAACCAAAATAAAACAAATGGTGCATCTTACAAGGGTACATGTGAAACTTACTAAATGTAGAATATAAATGTCTTAACACAATAACTAAGAAAATGCCAGGAAGGCTGTGTCAACCAGTTTGATGAAAATACTTAAAATTGTATATAAAACCAGTGTATGGTGCCCTATAATTGCATTAATGTACACAGCTATGATTTAATAATAAAAAAATATATAAAACAGAAAAATTTCAAGACAACACCATTTAGAGAGAAACAATTCAAAAATATTAATATTTTCAGAGATTAGATAAGATAATGCCTCCATAAAATCAAAACAAAATAATAAAAAAGAACATTTAGAGAACAAAAGGAACTCTTAATAATAGACTAAACACGTGGACATAATAACATAAACAAAGGATGAATATGAAAATTGGAGGTGGCATGGCCAACTCATTCCAGTTTGTCTTAGGACTAGAAGTCCCATTTCCTGGGCAACCTTTCTGTCCTGGGTCACCCTAACTGGTAAACCTCTGGAGCTATTGGGCCAAAGGAAAAGAGATAAGAATTAGAGGACTAAGACTGCCCAATATCCACAAACAGAAGGGAGAAGATAGGGAGAAGGAAAAAAAAAATTATTCAAGAACCTTTTCCAAAACAAAGTTTTACAGATTAAAGGGTATCATCCAGTTCCTATCACAGTAGATGAAAATATACCCAAATCAACTTGCATATTGGGGAATTTTCAGATTACTGAAGGCAAAAAGAAATCCTGTGTACTTTCTGTGAGAGGAGAAAAAAAAAATGTTTACAAATCATCAGAAACTGGAATGACTTTGAGCTTCTCAACCTCATTGGACAATGGAAGCCAAAGTAACTTAGAATTTCATAGTCAAACAATTAAAAGTAAGGGTAGAACAAAGTCAGTTTTCAACATGTAAGGGGTCAAAAATTTGCTTCCAATTACTCCATTATCCCAAAAAAACTCCTTTAGGGCTCATTCAATAAGACAGGAAACCAAGAAGACCTAAGAATTGGGATACTGACAACAGGAGCTTGAACATGGGAAGAGGCAAAGGAATTTCCCAGGATGACGGTAAAGAGAATCCCAGGACCATGGCTTAGGCAAAGCATAGAAGACAAACGGCACTGATCAAAACAGGTGCTTTAAGTGAAAGGCTGTTACCAGGAATCCTTTCACCTTTGTACCCTATTATCAACTTGCCAATGCTCCAGTGAGTCTGGCCAAGTGCTGATAAAATTCTGCTCTCCCAGTTGCCTGAATAAACTGAAGATTCCACCTGACCTGACAAGAGTGTTCAGGTGTGGCCTCTTCCTGAGAGCTGGAGTTTGGCCACAGTAAGCTTAGAAGTAGCACAGCCTCTTCAAACATTGTCCTTCTGCCTGAATAGGACCTATGCCCCCAGATTATCTCACACGGACAACCCTTTGCTTCCCATAGATCACCATAGGCTTGCCTCCTGAAATCCTGAGAATGGATTCTTGAACTCTCCAAGAAAAACTGAAGCCCAATAGAAAGCAGAGACCCTGTTTAGATCACCTTTTTCTAAGCACTTTCAGATATTGGAAATAATATACCCCTTTGTTATGCTGCGAGTCTCGTGTTGACTACTCAGTTTTCATATTAATCATTTTTCATGATGACTAAAAAGTGTCATTAGCTGACATCATGAAACACTTGATTAAAAAATGAAACAAAATTGGAATATATTTCAATCTAAAAGCCAGCACCATTTTCAATGGAAAAGTACTACGGGTGTTCCATTAAAGCTGCCCACCACCATAACTTTTATTTAATAGTGTTGGAGGTATTAGTCAGTGAAAGCAGACAAAAGAAAGAAATGTATAATAACTGGCAAAGAGGAGTGTATATATCACTATGTTAAGTGATTTGATATTTTAGGTGATACACATGAAATTTCTAAGGGAATCAACTGAATGACAATTACGATCAGTTTGGTAACTGAGTGATGTGTCTTGGTAGAAAATCTATAGCTTTCATATACTGATAAAGAAATATTCCAAAATTGTTATCAAATGAAAAAAATCACAAATAAGATGCAGAATATTATAAAGAGGCTGCTATTTTTTTAATAATATGTGGATGCTTATCCTGTGTAACAAGAATATTTGTATACATTTATATTTGTACTTGTGTATATTTGTGATTACTTGTTTTGCAAAAGGTATATACAAACATTTAGACTCTTTTTGCCATTTTTCTTTGCAAGATCACACTTCTCACCCTTGTGATTTCCTTGCTCTCTCCACATAATTCATGGCTGCATTGGTAGTTCCTGCGTTCATCTTTGAGTCTTTGTTCATCCCTTCCCCGTGGTAAAGACTCAATCTGGTTAAGGCCTCCTATCCCCTCCTCCCTACAGTTGAACTTCTCTATATCTTGCATTACCTGTTTCACACAGCAACACCCAGCCTGGAGTTGAAGACGTATGGACTCTTTCCAGATTTCACCTCTCCCTGATTCCTCATCCAGGCCAAACTCAACTCTGTAACCTACTGTGCTCTGGATGACAGCTCATTCTTCTGTCTCCCTGCTCACATGTTCCTAGCATCTTCCCTGCCCTCCCCTTTAACCCAAATTTCTTCCAAACCAAATCACCCTGCAGGATCCTTCCTTTAATTTCCACTCCTAACTACCTTTTCCATGAAGATTTTTTTCAACCTCTGCTTACCTCCTTGGGAAGGACTCTTTTCTTCTTTACATATTTTTTCCTCTCAATACTTTTGAAAAATAAATTTAGCACCCTTGAGAATACGCTCTGCAGACACTTCTTTCATTCTGCAGAAAAGGCTAGAGGTGGGGGACAGAAAGGAATTGGTGAAATAGACAAACGATATATTGTGAAAACAGGTGTCTCGTAAGGGGCAGGGGAAGATTTTCTTCTTACCAGTAAGAGATTGTGCCCTGTGTCTATAACAGACATAATTCTAAGCATGCTTAACTTTGGTCTGCTAACATCCTTTCTATGCCTTTCTTCTTCCCAGGATGTGACAGTCCCTCCCAAGCCTGTTTCACTCCATCCTTTATATCAGACTAAACTCTACCCTCCTGCTCAGTCCCTGCTGCATCCACAGACCCTCCTGCACACTGACCGTCTTTCCCCGGGACCCTTCAGTCATCTGTCCTCCTTCTCACTGAGTGATGAACAGGAGGCTCCTCACACCCTATTTAGTCACAACGTATGTAATAAGGTGAGAATTTCCCAAAATGGGAATTATTCTGTGCTGTGAACTTTCATGACACTTGACTTTTAATACTTAAATGTGAAGGAAATAGAGATTAAGAATATTTAAATATTTAATAATGAATGTATTAAAAATAGTAAATATTTGTGTTAAAGCACATTACTTTACAAGCAGATGATAACTGACCATGGGAAATAATAAAAATGTATTTTTTCCCCCCACAGTCATTTCCTGATTTGTGTTTCTCACTGTTTCATGTTCTAACCCCATGGTGGAAAATCTGTTAGCTCAATGTTCCTAAAAAGGTACTTGATGAGTTAGGCATTTGTAATTACAGTCAATGGGCAAAGAAATACTTAGAATTACTGCACATATCTGCAAAATAATATTAACATTTTATTTGAAAATGTGCCTATTTGCCTCATAGTAATGGAATATGTAAATAAAAAATGACATGTTCAGTACCTAGCACATATATGTGTGTGTGTGTGTGTGTGTGTGTGTGTGTGTGTAGGAAGGTGTATAATACAAAACAAGTAGAAAGTATTTTTAGTTGGCTTTTAACCACACTCTTTTGGTGAATTTACTGAAAAGATCTATCTGTATCTCCTACAACTCAGGGGTGTCTCTCCCAAGGACCAGAAAGGCATTCCTTACAAAGCAGGGGGCCTCTGCCTCCCAGTCTCTGGGAGGGTAGAGTCCTGGCTTTCCTATCGCTGTCTAGCAGATGCAGCTAGCCTAATTAGCATTTACCCTGACTAACTCTTGGTCATTTTTCCCTTCCCTGATTCTCCTGAGTCTCCACTTGCCTTCCTACTCCCTCATTCTCCATTCTCCCAATAAAATACCCAGTCACTTCTATACACATCAAAGTTGAGTTCCATACATGTTGAATCTCTTCCCTATTGCAATAGTTATTATGAATTAAAATCTGTCCTTACCATTTTAAAAATATATTTATAGTTGGCTTTGGAATGCAATTATCAATGTTTACTAGAAGCAAACAGTCCAGCTACATGGGACTTTTGTATAAGTTCCATTTGGTCTTCTGAGTATTATCATAAGGACATCCTGGTTAATACAGACTCTCAGGCCCTGAAGATTTGACTGGTCAAACTCAAACATCAATTAAATCTTTTTGTGAAATTAAAAATCTTACATAAAATTATTCATTTTACAAATTCCCTGTATCCGATGAAATATATCTTTATATCTGGAAATCAATCAAGGTCATCTTCCAAAATGGAGTTAAGCAATATCCCTTGGGCTACAGGACTTTTTTTTTTTTTTAATAGCAAAAATATTCAAAAACACAGTCTAAACATAATCATCTAAAATGTGAGCACCATAATATACACAGAAGAATTAACTTTTTATATTTAGTACCATGTATGACATTCAAATGGCTAATCCTGAATTGAACAACTTTTAAAATTTTCTGCCAATACAATGTTTTGGGACAATGTTCAAGAGGATATTTTTATAATGTTTGGTTGCTTCTTTTGCCTGTTCTAGAAAAAAAAGTAGTATATTAAGGAAAGTATAATATTTTTAAAACATTTATATATTATTTGTAATTCTCCATGATTTAATAATTGGCAACATCTGTGAAATCTAATTAGTTATTAGGACAAATAATTATAATAATGTATTTCATAATAATTTCATTTCTAATAAGTTGCCATCTATGATAGGGTTAGATTTATTTTATAGGTATCTGTTATATGGAATAGCTGATTTCTTTACTATTTTGGTGATGGTATTTTCTGGAAATCTTTAGGATGAGTAGACAGAATATTTTATCCATATTTTAGCCTTTGATTAGTTTGTGAAGAATAATATTTAAAAGCCCTGAGAGGTTGGACAACTGTTTTCAGCCTGCACAATCTTCATAATAGATTTTGTCTCTTTCAGTCTAAGATTTATTGATATTGAATAAAGAGCCATTCATTACAAAATTAATAAGAGTAATAATAATAATGTAGTAATACCACATTTCTTCATGGAAGATTCCATTGATTAGTCTTATGTCTATTGCCCTATTAAAATACATATGTGCCAATTGCTCATTCAATATGATATTGGTGTTTTCAAACTTTGTGCTGGAGTTATTGGGCTAATAGTATATTAATTTATCAATACTTCTCTTTTTTACATGAAATAGCTTCATGTCTGGGATTGTAAAACACAGCTGCCATCTAAATTAACTTTTCTCCAATCCCCTAATATTACTCCCAAGTGTAACTTTACAGCTTTGCCTACTGGACTTATCTCTGAACTCAAATCTTCCCATCCTGCCCTCTGGAGAGCCAAACTGAACTTGAATTGACTCACTGATCTTTACAATCCCCTTTCAACGGGAGCTGCACTAGATGCTCAACAGGTTTTATTCCCTTTCTGTTGAGTCTTCAGTGTGCTCACATCCCTTCTAAGTCTTTGTCAAACTTTTCAAATCTTAAATCCTCATTCCAATCTCTTCTTCTGTTTCTTAATTTCCAGATGGAGCTCTATACCAGGATGTCACATCATGTCTTATAGGGATGATCAGAGACTTTCCTTTCAGCTTGGAATAAACCAGCTTATCCACTTACTTTTCTCCAGTCTCATAAGGAAATCATTTCTTTTATTTCCTTCTTTAATTCTTAAAAGTCATGTAGCCCAGTAGCATGGTGCCACTAGTCAGTTGTCTGAGTTTATTTCTGGACTCAACCCCTTTCACATGCTGACACTGGGCGGGCCATTTAGCCTCTGCATACCTCCATTCACTCACCTTTTGAACAGGGATGCTAACAGTCTCGGCCTTATCAGAGTACTGTGAGGATAGGATGAGCTGAAATGTGTAAAACACTTAGAACAGTGCCTGAAACGTAACCAGAACCTTATAAGGTTAGCTATTATTATCACTAATCCTTCCCAGAATGTCATTCCTGTTGCTCTCTTAAATCTTCATTCATTCTTTCTCCATAGGATGACTCCCATTTGTAAACAGAAACTTCAAAAGAAAAAAAAAAAGCACTTCCCCATTCTTTTCCTTGATGCTGCTGCAAATCTATCAATTTCAAAATTTTCCTTTTTCAAAGTGTTCAATAGCCGCTATCTCCATTCTCTCCACACACTCACACTTTAGCCCGTTAATAGCATCTGGACATTCATTTCCATCACTCTACTGACATTGTTCTTTTCAGGGTAAACTTCTTGTCAGCAAATCCAGCTGCATGTCCTCAATCCTCTGTCTCTTTTTTTCCTCTGTAGCAATTGACAGGATTGATCCTTCGCTCTTGAATTTCTCTCCTCGCTCTGCTCTTGGGAAAGGGTGTGCATTCCTGCCCCCTGCCTGCTCCTTCACTGTTCGCTTTGCGCACACTTCTTGTTCCTCTCCTTCTTCTTTCTAATTGCCTCACTTCAGATATTCGCCCACTCACAGCCCTTAATAATCATCTTAGTAGAGATAAGTCTCAAATCCACATTTTCAATTCTGCTTCTCCCCTGAGAATCAGTTTCATTTCTTCTGCTGCTTGCTTATCATTTCCCCTAGGATGTCACATTGTCACCTGATGCTCATCATTCATTTTGCCTCAAACTAGTTCTGCACTGGATTCCCGACTTCCATCACTAATACAACATTTTCTCAGTCCCCAAATGCAAAACTTGATTCATCTGTTATGCTCTTTCTACTTTGTCCTTGTAGCTAGTCATTCAACGACTGGGTTCTTCTTTTGCCATGCCTGTCATATTATCTCACACTTCTTTATCATTATTTTACTTTACTTAAAACTATCTACTTATTTTCCTCTAGGCATGCCTTGGGAATTTCTTACTGTTCAACTTGTTCATGCATTCTCCTCATATAAAACACTCTCCTAAATTCTCTTTACTCATACAAACCATTTTAAATTATCCTTGCTCTTCTGGGAAGTTTCTCAACTCATCAGCATTCAAAGTGATTTTCTGTCTCCTTTCAATTTCTATAATTCTTGCCTGTGTTAAGGCATCTCAAGTAAATATAAGATCACTTAAAATCTAGGCTTTCTTATTCCTGTCTACTATACAATCATTCTCTGTACAGTACGTGGCTATCTCCTTCTTTCTTTCCCTACATATTGTGCCCTCATAGGCTGCAGGTCAGCTACCTCTGTGCCCCGACAGCATACTTGGGAGAACATTGTTATGTGCTTTGTGGGAACAGATAAACTCTGTAAGGTGTTCTCGGAACTGTCATCTTAGAAGCCCTACATATCCTTCTCTGCTTCTCTCTTCCTGCCCCCTCTGCCATTGAGAACTCCGAAAGAGTCCATATTTGTGAGTTGGTCTACTTAATTAAAATTTATTTGTAACCCCAAGTCCACACTTATTGCACTTACTCTTATAATCATTTGTGGGCATTCACGAATAGGAAGACATTGGAGTCCCCTGAGCACACGTTCCCAGCTAAGGCTGAACGAGGCAACACTCTGCTTTCTTATTTTAGGTTTAGTGCCGTAAACGATTGTCTTTTTTGTGATCCAGCTAGTGTTTTTGAATTTGTTTTCTTTTGCAATTTGTGGGTGATTTTGTGGTTGAAAACAACCCTAAGCATAGCATTGAAGTGCTGTCTAGTGTCCCTATGCACAAAAGGCTGGGAGGTGTCCTACTCGGTGGTGCTGTGGGCCATGAGCTGAGTGTCACTGAATTAATAACATGGGAGACAATTGTCTTTAAACACAGATGCTTATAAAATAGATTATTTATTGATTGGTTGATGGAAATGTGACCAGAGACTTGTAACAACCCAATCCTGTATTTCCTCTGGGAGTAATGGTTCAGAATTATCGAATTCCATGTTCGTGGTAATTTTTAGGACCTACTTACTCTGAATAATGAGGATGATTATACTGTTGGGTTTCTCTAGGAAAAGGAGTCACATGATTTTGGGAGATGATTGCAAGTAATAACCATTTCCAGGAGTGGGGACTGAGACAAGGACAGAAAGCATCTGATAAAGGGTGTGTTATAAGCCTGTTACTACCCTGGGGAGCGGGAGCTTGATGTTGAGGGAACCAGGGATAGAGTATTGGGGAAGGATCAGCAAAAAAGGAGAGAAGACCAGTCCAGGGATTGGAAAGGCTTTATTAGCAGATCAAGGAGAGAGAGCAGAGTGGAGTCTGACCAGGAACCAGCTCACTTTCGTAAGTTTCAAGAGGCTTTTCTTATCCCTTATCAGTAGGGTAGAATGTAGGAGGGGGGGTTCCCAGTTGGAGTCATCCCTTCTGCAGAGGGGCTAATTTTTGCACTCTGGGCAAATTTAGGAGTTACTCCTTTAATTAGTCACCATCTGGGGCCAGAGGAAAAGTTATCGTTCCATTGTTTCCCAGGAAAATTGGCCTGGAAGTGTTCCAGGAGGTGGGAAGGGGGTTGCTATGATCACACAGTTTGGTTTCTTACCTGCTCCTTCCCAACTGCGCTTCCCAAAATGCTGTACTCTTTTCAGGGCCAGTGAGGATTTCTTTCCCATAGATCTCACTGGGGAACTCGAGGAGCTTGTGGAGGACACACAGCCCAAAGTCTCACTCTCTGAAGAGTAAGGGAAGGAAGTTCCAGTTGTCATTAGCTGAGGTCTGTGCCTATGGGAGGGGCAGCATTAATCTCCCAGAAAGAGCTCCCAGCCAAAGACTAGCAGAGGTGGGTAGTTTGAAGTTTGGAGGCTGATTGGTGCTAAAATGTTAATACCTGAGCTGACATAAATGGGTCAATGATTTATATATAAACACAAAATCTTATGTTTATGTTCTAAATTTGAAGTTGAAGCTCTTGCAGGTCAAAACTTGTGCTCTCAAAACTTTATTTCTTTTCTTTTCTTTACTTAAGCAAATAATTTATTGTATTGACATGTAAGTCATAATGGATATATATATATTTCTCATATTTATCTTGGAGCAAATTTCATTAGAAACTTGTCAACAGGGTTTTCAGGCTTTTTTTTATTATTAAATTATAGCTGTGTACATTAATGCGATCATGGGGCACCATACACTGGTTTTATAGACCATTTGACATATTTTCATCACACTGGTTAACATAGCCTTCCTGGCATTTTCTTAGTTATTATGTTAAGACATTTACATTCTACATTTA